>JAIUND010000562.1:0-64001 GCA_034699125.1 Gisinianus flammeolus
TCCTCCACAGGAATTTACTGCAAACACTAGCAGGGGCAATTCTACAGCGTCGACCTCCGTTTTTTAGGAAATTTTTTTTTTTTGGCACGAAATTTCCTGCAAAAATTCCGCAGGTAGGGCTACTATGGAAATAAGAGTGGGTATATTATTTTATGTATTTTTCTTCCCGATGGCGTAGAGTATATTTTATTGTGACTGTATATTTTGGTGGAATCTAAATGTTTACGTGTCTTGTTCTCTTGTACTCGATTTTCAAGTAGCAAAAGTAGGGAAATGTATGTAGAGATGATGATTCAAAGAACGGCATGTTTATGCAATGATTGCTCTTTTTTTCCTTTTTTACCTATTCACAGGATGAGAACATGGAAGAGGTGGAAGTGCCACAGCCCATGGAGGTAAGTATACACATTCACAATATATGTATTTATATATATATATTATGTTTTTTTACTACTGCTACTTTTGTTTTGTGTAGTCTCATGCAGACAAAATAAGTTGTACACAGTCATGTAGTACGTAAAATGTGCACAAAAAAATGAGCAAATCCAGATTCAACTGTTTTCTTTCTATCTTTCTCATTATTTTCATGTATGATGTTTTCAGTAGTAGTAAAAATAATAAAACCAAAATGTTTAATATTTTTGTAGCGTCTCATTAAGTTGGTCCTTACACAAGGGGAAACAATTCAATCGCAATTAAAGAAATTACGCCATCAAGAAGAGCAAATTGAACGCTATGAGGAGCAAATGCACAAAATCCGGAGCTTAAAAGAAGGAGAGAATTATGTGGTCGAGTCCTACCTACGTGATGACAAAGGGAAAAAGTTGAAGAAACGAGACAAGAGTCCAAGGAATAAGTCTGGATGGTTGAAGCAACAAGTGCAGAAGCAACAACTCCACCCGCGTCAACATCATTACCATGCAAAAGAGTGTTCTGTGAGTGAAAAAATAGATTTAAGCCAGTCGTCGTCGAACACAGTACAAATCCCGAGTGCTCCTGAGACAGAAGGTAGTAAATCCACTGGAGACGATGAGAATATTCATGAGCAAAGTGAATTGATGGAACGGATCTGCGATTTGAACGGTAAATTAACCAAAGAGGAGGAGCATCTCGTCAGACTGGGTTTAAAAATTAAAAAATACTATGAGCGTCACAAACAACAACAGAAACAGAAGCAGCAACAGAAACAGCAACAGCAAAAGACGTCTGGAGCTCCTCGTGACGACAATGATGATCAGGATGAGAATGATGATGAAATGGATGAGGATGAGGAGGGGCAGGATGAGATGAATGAGATGAAACAACTGGTAGAGTCCCTCACTCAAGTGACGAATGAGCAATGTTCGGAAATTGAGCTGAATGAGAAAAGTCTGAATGATTTGGAAGAAATGCTTGATTTGAAGCATGACCATGTTGCTCATCTCACCTATCAAATTCAATTAGTAGATGAAGAAAGTGAGCTCCTCCGACAACGTCTCCTCAAAATCAGTCAGGGTTTCCCTCCACATCCCCTCTATCAGTCTCCTTCCGTCCCTACTATCTCGTCATCATCATCATCCTGTCCTCCTCCTCATCCTCCTCCTCCGTCACAACTCCAACACCAACACCAACACCAACCTCCAGTGTCGTCGTCCACAATTTCATCATCAGAAATTATCATTGTGGATCATAATCATCATTCGTCGTCCTCGTCCTCGTCTGTTGTTCCGGACTCTTGTTCTTTCTCATGTTCTCATGCTCCCGAGAACATTGTCGTCGTCGTTCCAACAACGCCACTTAATTTACACATCAAGCCGTGCAGAGATAATCAAGATAATGACTCCAATTCTGACACTGGCATCAGTTCCTTACATTCAAGTGGTGATGAAAATACACTATTTGTCCTCGACACTCTCGTTTGAAATCAAATCTACACACACCACACATACCTACATTAAAGACATAATACATATACATATACATTTATTCTTTCTCTCCTCCTGTAACTCACATATATAGACGACAATACGATCAGTTCAATATACCAAATATTACGTTTAGGATATATCAAATCAAATATATATATATACATATATTGTAAAAATTATGATAGCTACACGAAATGTTATATTATTATATACAAATATATATATTATACCTGCCGTAAATTAAATAATATCGTATATATATATATATATATTAGGAATTTTAGTTTAAAGATTCGCTATATAGTATGTATACAAAAATATTGAGGATTGCCAACGAATATCTCTGTATACTTTATTCCTTGCATATCCTCAAAAAAGAGAATGAAATGGAAATTGAATATAAAAAAAATATCAAATTTCACTTGTTCATATGCAATGTCTTGGGTTAGTATATCGAAGAAAAAAAAGACAAGTTCACATATTATTTAATTATAATGAATAAATTTTACAAACCTGTTGAATTTTATTATGCAATTTATTACGGCAAATTGATTCAACAACTAATTCATCATTCATCCCAGATTTCCCCTCTTTTCCACTCTTTTAATTTTCCTCGGCTCTTTTACTCTATATATACAACTCTGTACACATACCAAAATAAAAAACATATATTTCAGCATGTTCAAGGTGGTTGAACGTTCGGCAACTCAAAAATTTTCTCTTTTTAAAACACATTACGACGGGATTCTTTTCTCATGTGTTTTTGTATTTTTTTTTTGTATGCATATACCAACAGCATGCTGCTACATTCTTCCTGTCTTATGCTTGTGAGTTATAAATTGACAAGGAACTGGCTTACTATGAGAAAATAATTTGAGAGACGAGATACACACGGACAAGATCCGACGGAAAGAGAGAGAGAGAGAGTATATAGAAGCGAGTAATTTTGATGTTCGTTTTTATTTCATATATATAATATTGCAAGTAGTTAGCAGCATGAAGATGCTTTTTGTGTATGCGGAAAATCTACCTGTTTTTACTTTATGTACCCGCCTCTTCATATTCATCATCATAAGGATCGTTTTTCACGTAACATAACATTTTTTGTGGAGGTAAAAGAAATGTGGAAAGATTAATTCTCATAAAATTCCATCCAAGAAGCCTGTAATATTAACATTTAACTAACAATAATAATTATGGTAAGAGTTATGTAATTTTATGTTCCATTCCATCACCCTATGATATGAGATATGACGGCATTTTACAATTCCCTTCGATAGTACCTACTTTTTTTTATTTACTTGCACACTCGTACTATATATAAGGTATAGTAAATGGGAAGTGGAACTGCCGCGCGCGCTTGATTACATTAACTATTTGAAAATATTTTAATTGCGCATTTTGCGTTTTTGATTAAGCATTTTATGCTCTATAAGTGGGTATAGTTATTATTTTCTAACAATTGGTAAGTTAGGAAATAATCAAGTTCAAAATGAGGCACTCCGAAACCGCGTTTTTCACTTCTACCAAAACATCACTAACTGCGACTCGAATTTTCCATGTCAGCATTTTAAAAAAGATGCATGTCCAAAATCAACAATATATTATTATGTATATTCCAAATTTTTAGGATTATGAAAATGTATTTTCCAAAAAGAATGCAAGTCGTGCTGGTATCAAAACGAGCAATCGAACATTGTAAGACATTAAAAAGCACTTTTTCAAAAATCTGTCGCCAATTCTGGATGCTGCTGCTGAAACGTTGAATATTTCAAAACAGTTAGTCATCCATGTTAGCAAGCATGAACTGTGGATTGTAGTAAGGTTAAAAGAAACTGTCCCGAAGTGCAACAGCGATAAAAAAGTATTGAGCCCAAAACGGATGGCCAAAATTCGACAAAAAAATGTCGTCCAAAATAGCTGTGACTACTGATGAGACGTCCATCTTGAGCTAGCCAAGACTCCAGGAAGGAAATATTTACACTCTCCCAACCCTTGTCAAGTCGAATACAATCAAAAAGTGAAGAAGAAGAGTAAATTCCCCGAAACAAATCGGATTTCCCAAGCTATGGACAGTTTTGTCAATACTTTGCAAGGGCATAACTAATGGAAATATGTATTCAAATGAATGTTTAAAGACATGGATGGTTCCATTCATTTATTGGCATCATGAAATTAGTCATATTTTGTTCTGGCCCGACAAGTAAACGTCCCAATATGCCAAAGACGTGACTTCATACTTGGCGGACATCCAATTTGACCTCAAAGAACAAAATGCCCCAAGTGTCCCTTGATGTCGTCAAATCGAATAGTTTTTGGCTATATGCAAAAGAAGAGGTGATAACCTTTCGAGGAAGTTCAAAGACTTGGAAGAATTCAAACAAAAATGAAGAAAATTTCGACTAAGCGTCGGCGAGGAGTGCGGAAAAGGCCTCCTTTTTGGTCTCCGCGAAAGGTCGGGTCACTGGCCAGATGGCGTGACACAAATATTCGGGGATAAGAATTATAGTACGCACATATATTCTTCACTATTTGTGCAAAACATCAAGACAATAAATAGCCTAGTTCAAAAGCTATATCCAAATTTGTCCAGTTCCACTTCCCATTTACCATACCTTATATTTATATATGTTTTCAGGTAAGTGAACAAAAAATCAAGCATGGGATATTCCGTCAGACAATTCTAATACATAAAATTCAATGTGCCGATTCGAAATATACTTCCAACAACTTTTCATTTCATAAGCGACTCAATTTTTTCGTGTACTTTGGAAGCATTGACTTTATAATAGGAAATTACTATGTAAAAAAACACTAGGTATTGGCATTTAGGTTACAGTTACAGAGATTTGGAAAATGCAAAAAAAAAACAGATGGAATAAGAATTCATATACTTAAATAGTACAACATTTTCCATTTCAATACACCCACATTTCATTTTCATTTTTCAAAGCATTACAAAAGCTCAAAAAAAGATGAAGACTTGACGTTCCAAAAATATCCATTCATTAACTTTTACAAAATTTAAATTATTAATTTTAGTTACAAACTCTCATATGGAATTCTGAGGCGTGCTTTTTTTTGTACAAAAAAATGTACACCCCTTTTGACACGTTGGTTATGATGAAGGTGGAATGAAATGTAAATTCAGAAAAGTGGTAGTACATAGATATATATTAAGTAAGTACACTAAAAGGGAAAAGAAGAATAGTGAATGAGAAAAGGAGAGTGAGTTTGTGTGTTTGTGTGTGTGTTCTGGAAGTGTGGGGGGAAATGAAAAGACGACGAGAAAAGTTTACAAATCATTATTTTTCGATGAAGGATTTATATATATTGTATAGCAGGGTCTCTGATGGACTCACTCATTCACTCACGGGACTCATGGGTTCATTGATCACTTGAAAAATGGAAATGGAAATTGAAGATCTCATCTCTAGTCTCAATTGAATCCACAAAATGTATGTGCACACTACACTCACACTCACTCACTCACTCACCCTACAACTTCCAACGTACTACGTATTAACCATATATTTATGTGTATATATACAATGTGTATGGACTCCCCACCTTCTGAACTCACGACAACTTCAACACCAACGTGCTGGGATTGGGATTTGGGATACTCATTTCAAGCGTCAGCCCACAGAAGGTCACACGAGGGAAATCTCTCTTTCATTATTGTTCCATATGATTTTTTTTTTAAACCTATAATACATTTTTTTTTGTAATACCATTTAGTTTTGGAGGTGAAAAAAGAAAAGAAAAAAAAACTTTCGTTAACTTTTTTTTCAATTGTGACTGACATATTTTGAATGGATCACACAAATCTTTCAACTGTTGCACAAAATTCCTTGTATGAAAAAAATCCAAAGTTGAAAATCCAAGAAGACTGGAATGGATTTGAAAGAGAGTATTAAACACTGTATTTGGTATTTGGAAATGGATAGATTCTCTGTACATAGGTGGGTTTTCGTTTTCTTACCTTGATCGGCAAAGTGGGTTTCCTTCCCCTTCTCCTTATATTATAAGTATATGGATGAAGACACGTATCAGGAAATATCCATCGTGGATCCATTGGACCTTTAAAATCTTAGCTTTTTGACTTGGGGAAGGGTAAAACATTATTGTTGAAAGTCCTAGCTATAAATCATACATTGATTAAAAACAAATTTGGCTCTTAAAAAGTTTGATTTCGTCAAATTATGAGGACAAGTTTACACACTATTGGAGTAATGAAGTAATGAAGACAGTAAGTACATACACACACACACACACACAGTGTGTAATAATCATGGAAAGTCTATGGAATTTGTAAAACTTGGAGCATAATGAATGTATGTATACATTTACCTTTTGTCCCCGACAAAAACTTGAAACTCATTAAAGAAGTTAAGCACTAAAACTAAGCGCATTCAATTATGACGAGAGGGCTATTCACTCAAGGGCCGTGAATAAATTTGAGTACACTTACATACACATACATATAGAGTCTATATACGTATAGAGTGCAACAACATAAATACATATAGCGGCGTTTCCTCACCTAGAAATGCTCACTGTTGAATTCCCAAATGACACATACATGAAGAGAACGATTCCCTTTTGACTTTCTCTCTCTTTCTGACAGTTTTTTCTCCCTGTACTTTGCCTACTAATTCCTTAGAAAAATACATGGATTTCGTATTAAAAATAAATGTCTCTCTGTCTCTCTCTCTCTCGCTCTTCACCATACTCCATCTCACAAGTCAACCTTTCTTAAGTTTTTTGTAGGTATTATTTATCTCTTTCAAATGACAAAAACAATTCTATTTACATAAATAAAATATGTATGAAATATTTTTGCAGTGAATACGTCCGTCATATTCGACTTGTTCACAATAGCTTCCGTGCTTAATAAAAAACAGTTTCCCTACTATACCGTACATATACCGTTTCTCTCTCTCTCTCAAACACACCAACAAAGACGAAGAATATCAAAGAGACATTTCCATCCATTCATATTTTACGAGCGACACGCATCCGTGAATTTATTTACATACAATATGGTGTATGTCCTCGTCCGCACATCCAAAAAATTATACATACTCAAGACGAAGACGAAGAAGAAGAAGAAGAAGACGAAGCACAAGTAGTAACAACAAAAAACGACTATATGTAACTAAGCATTTAGTTTACTTTTATATTGGTATGTTCACAAAAATACTCTCAACTCTGAGGATTTCATACAATTTTTGAATGTCAAGAACGTTTTTTTTTTTCTTTGTACATAATTTAAAAATTACCATGTGGGTTACAAAAGTTATTGCTACCACCGCAAAAATACGCGGAGTATCACAGTATATACCAATTCGATTGTGCATGTACATGTACCAATTCATGGTGTAGTTGTGTCTGTATTCAGCTTCATTAAAAATCTATACATCATCTATGAAATGATGATGAGAAATTGTCATCGTGTCCACGAGACCATGTCACAGTTATCTCATTCTCAGCTACGTACGGCAAGAGTTTGTTGTTGTATTTTGACCGATTCTGAAATATGTATATAATAATAAAGAAAATATTGTTAGAAGTCATCTTCAGTATTGTTCAAAACGACCAAGAACTTGCAAAACTATCGTATATAAATTTACAGGCGATGAATAGCGTCAAGACTGCATCAGTCGTTGAGGGAAGTGAGAAACTATAGTATAGAGTCTATACCTAATAATAACTGAGCTATGTATGTCCATGTCCATATGTCAGCATTGTACACACGGTTTTTTTTTGATGAGTGTGAGCTGAAGAGTCGTGGTTTTTGAATCATTACCACTCAAGTCTTCTTGTATGTTGCCTCTCTATAGTATATGTACTTCTGCTGCTGTCTCAATTTTCCATTTCTTTCCCAGTTTCCATTAAAAACATTCACTTGCCCATTAGTTGAAAAATACAGTTGTCTTGATTCTCATGTGAATTTTCTTGAAATGTTCTCTCGAGAAAAATCTTGTTTTCAACTCACAACTCATCTTCATTCCTCTCTTTCGCGCTCTCTCTCTCTCTCGCTGTATATTTTATTCGAGTCCAATCTGTGAAGGTAAGAAGCTTCACAGCACCAAATTGAAATCATTCCCAATTCCTGCAAGACACACAATATTATTCATTATTTCCCCATTAATTCTTAGAATCCGAAAAAATGTGCTCGTGCACATATTTTTGAATCCTGTAAAAAGTTTGTACGATAGTTCATTTGCAAGTTTCTCTCATTTAGTAGCTGTGGTAGCTGTTAATTGCAAAGTTTTATTAGCAACCCATGAACAGACTGTCAAAAGTAAAGTTTATTTACATGTTCAGAATTTTGGGTTTTTCTGACTAACAATATCTCTACATGCATTTCACACCAAGTTTAACAACTTTCCACTGTGGTATGTATGCACAAACTTGAACTATCTGTAAATGCTCGTTTGCAGTTTAGTGAGTTTCAAGCGCATTCAGTATTTCGTGTCCATAGTAAAAAAACAAATTTCTTACCAATTTTCGCTCACTCTGTGTATTAAAAAATTGGTGGAAGAGTTGAAGATTCTTCATGGCCCAAGACATTGATTCGCCATCGCGGTTTTCCATTGCAGATAAAAATAAAAAGTGTTCCGAATTCAATACTCCGATTTGGAGGTGAAATGTCATCGTGGAAACAATGTCCAATGTCCGTGTCGTCGAGTTGCATTTCTCGTGATATTTTTTGAATTAGTGGGAGAATTCTGAGATAAAAGGGTGAAATCTATACCCCTATCTGTCTTGGAGAACTGTATACCGTCGAGGAAGAGTGGGAGAGAGAAAGAGAGGAGAGAAATGAACATGGAGACTACAAAACGTGGTTCGGCATGATGGAGAAACAAATGGAGGTAATATACGATTGCTACACGACTCACTGGGTCAGAAAAATCAATGCCTTTTATCCAATAATATTATGATCTCTCCGAGTTTCTTCTCATCTCTCTCTCTCTCCCCCTCTCTCTCTGCTGTCTCTCTCTCCTCCAGCAAGAACGCCCGAAATTTCGTTGCCTTTACTCTTCGATACACTCTGTCACAGAGTCTCTGTGTATGTGGAACATTTTACAAATAGTCTGTAAAACTGAGGCAGGCACTCAGCAGCGTTTCTAACGCCTCTTCTCTTTTTGCGCTATCCATCATAATAGGGGTAACTGGAATGGGCTCAAGAAGTCCTAAGACAGAAGCTATGAAAGAATATTTACAATGCTCACCGTCCATATAAATCAAATCATATATATGTACATTTGAACCAATGACGTAAAATATATATGTAACTATAAATGCACATTTTGGAATGGTTTCTCTTCTCATCTTCACACCACATCGCTAGTCCTTTCACATAGATCAAATGACAGAGTGCAACCGGAGTAAAACAAAATACCTATGCCTATGAGCATGTTTGTCTATATTCTATATTTCAAAACGAGACTTGTACTTTGACTTGTAATTATTATTATTATTACTATTATTATTATTATTATTATTATTACTTCTGCAGATACATCTGCAGTATCTGCACCTATGGGTATAGGAAGGATTTCATTCATTGAGCTCTACATGAAATGGAAATGGTTGCAGTTACATTACAGGGTTTTAATTACATTTTACATTACAAAAAAAACTTGCCGTCGCAGGGACAACAAGAAAATGAAATGGAAAATGAATTAAATGTGTAAAATCGTCAATAAAAACACCCACAGTCATCAGTTCATCAGTAATCCATTTCATGGAAGAAGATTCCCCAACGTTTTCTTTCTCTTTTTCCCTCACTCGAATCCGCTGTACTCAAATATTCCGAATGAATGTAGAGAGAAAAGTTGAGTTATTACGCCGTCACTGTCAATAATTAGAATTGTCAGAAGTATCCATTAGTATCATATGGTTGAATTGACATGTGAATCATGTGATCCTGTCATTTGATTCTGTGTGTCGTAATCGGGGAAAAGGTAAAATTTGTGATGTGAAAACAGCCTAAAATGAAATGAAAATGCTACTATAGAAATACCCCAAATTGTCTACATATCTAACCAAATATTCAAAAAATGAGGGAAAACAAGAGAGAGAGAGAGAGAGACTGCATTTTGGAAGGAATGAGCGTGCGATGGGTCATGGAATCGTGTAAATTGTGAATAGACAATAAAATGGGAGACTAGTTGCTGACTCTTCTGTAACGGAGAGAAGAGCTTGAAGTTGCAGATCCCGTATAGAAATAAAGTTTGAGTACGTGGGTACGTTAGTATTTATCGTTAGTTTGTATAGTCATAATAGTTAAAGTATAGTCGTGTAAGTAGTTTAGCGGAGTTTAGCCAAAAACCAAGAGAGAGAGAGAGACAAGGAAGATTTCATTGGAGCACATACAAAGAATGTGAACGCGGGGAAGGGTAATAATTACATGCGCAAATAAAGAGAGTGTACGTACGACGACTGGAGGATTCATGTGTACACACACACATACACACATACACACCACTCTCCTGATGTGAGTGATTTAATTTCCATGGAGAGAAATAGCGAGGAGAGATCGTGGGCGAGGCGGGTTTGCCTTCTTTCCGTCTTTTGTGTGTGTGTGTGTAGGGAGTCCCGCCCGATCCGATTTCCTTCCATTCCAACCGGCAAACGGGTATATAGAGGGTCACTTCTCCGTCGACAAAGCCAGAGTGGGTTATTAGTTCGAATACGTTGAGCACTTTGATCGGGTGCTTGTGCTTTCTTCTCTCTCTCTCTCTCTCCCTCTCTCTTTAAGAGCTCTTGGTCCTCACGTCACGTCACACTCATATACACACGGGTTTTTCGTCTTCACATTTATTCTCTGGCGCATCAAGACATCATCTCAACTCATCTCACTCTTTCTTCCCCTGGAAAATCAGCTCTTATTCCCAAGTACTTTAATTTTTTTTAAATCAAAAGTTTGTGACATCTAATTTTCTTAACATTTTCCCTTGTTCAAGTTACTTAAACGCTACAGGATTGTGTGTCTCACATTCACATTCACATTCACAAAACCAACCAACCACCCATTAAATATCCTCATTCACATTTTTGACAGCTTACAGCAATCTTCCAGTGAGTTCTGTCCAAAAAAAAACAGAATACAAAAGACTATCAGGACACTAAACATTGTCGTCGTGTAGTAATTCAGAGAAATTTAAATCAATTTGGCTACAGATAGAACGGGAAAGTATTGGGAAAATTCCCTTTCTAGTAAGTAAACGACAGAAAGCGAGGAACGCTTTTTGTTATTGTATTTTCTAGCGATTTCTGATCATTATTGTGACAATTGCTCATTCATATTTACTTATTATCCTACTTTGTGGAATCAAATCTAATCGTTAGTGAGTTTCTTTGCAATTAGAGAATGCATAAATGAAATAAATTCATGTACGAATGCATTTAAGGCTTGAGTTTAGGGTGATCCGTGTTTTGAGTTCAGGGAAATAGAAATAGAATAGAATGGGGTAGTTTGTTTTGGGATCATTGGTAAAACGATAAAATTAATTTATGTGGTGTTTATTGCAACTGTACAGATATAGTTTCTTATCAGGGAGAAGACATTGGAACAGTTGTACAGTAAATTCTACTTAATCCCCCCGAATCCAAATGCACAGGGTCAAATTATAGTAGTGAGCACACTGAGCACACACACACCCACACACACACACACACACACAAGCTGACAATATGATTGTCCAGAAAGTACATAGTGTCAGGTTAACCGAGAACTTATGAGGAGAGATGATACTGGACAATAGACAAGCAGTCTGTTAGCACTCACCAACTGAGACAGTCACTTCCCTCTAAATAAACCCCCTTAATGCCCAATACGTTTCCCAATTCAATTCAATTCAATTCCTCTTTACTTTCAAACTTTCAATCTCGTTAGGAAAAACAAATCTTTACATTACTTTATACAATCTGAATTGGTCGATTTATTTAGAGACAGTTGGTCAATTTATATGACTAAAAAGAACACACACACACACATTCGTTTTGTACAGTCATTACTTATTGTTAGTATTTCTTTGAATGTTATAACTTTTGCTAATTTAAAAATCTGAATTGAAGAAAATTCATACAAATCTTTTATTTCCAGTTCCTTCGTGTGTACCGTCAATCAATTTACAAGGACAACAAGGACACCATATAAATTGGAGAACTTTTAATGGATTGAAAATATAAATCCTCGCTATATAATTCCACCGCATTGTTAGACCACATTGTGTCATTTTATCTGTAGAATAAAAAAACGAGAACTAATTTCTGTACGTGAGACAGAGAAACAGAAAAAAAACTCTTGTGAGTTACATATTGAAACACATTTAAGAAAATTGTGCGAACTCTTGTGCAAAACTTATCCTATTTATCTCTACAATTCAATTTCCTCTTTCAACAAATAAGGTAAGCGGTTTTTTTTCAACCTTTCAACTTTTTCTTTGTTGCCTTCTTCTATATGTACTTTTCGTTTCATTTGTACATATTTACGCTCTGCATGAGGACTCGCATTTCACAACAAAAAAAAGTCATTTAACATTTAACCTACAAAGATTTCAACAGAGATTTTTTTCACAGAGCTATTTGTAGAGTCAAATTGTAGAAAGGTCGTGTAAGAAAAACTGGTATTCGTTTGTTTTATTGTTTATTGGTTGCGTCATCACATTGTTGTAGCAAAAGAGGTAGGAAAGGAATACAAAAGGCATCCACAAAAATACCATATTGCGCCTACACTGAAGAATTTGTGTCAAAAGAAGTATTTTTTTTTTATATTACAGTTTATTCTATACTTTATTGAGAACTGAATGACAGAGAGCAGATATGATAATGAAATTAACGAATAAAAATGATAATTAATGAGATGCACACGATGTTTACCCTGTCAATCGATTGACAATGTACTTATATAGAACAGTTGTTACATATTAGTTTTTTTCACTGCCACAGTGGGGAGTGGTTTATTTGAGTAAACAAACAAAGTGTAAGTGTCAATTTTCTCATACCTTGAAGCGAGGATTCAGTTGGTATATACATACACGAATAATAGATTATGTGACTTTAGTAGTTTAGACAAGAAGCAAAAATCCTGCTACACATCTGTATATTTCCCATATCTATAATTCCCAATCATTGTATTGCCTATACAAGAGAGATTTTAAAACATTCCTTCCTTCCATGTTTTTCATCATCTTTTCTTATTTTCAGTAAGGAAAAGGAGCTTTTAGTTTTCAATTTCAAATTTCAAAGTTGAATCTCTATCATCTCCATGCATATGTTGAAATTCACAACAGTTGGTTTTCATTTCATTTTTTTTTGTGCGTTGAAAGCCAAAGTAGAATTCTTGAGGCATTTCCCATTAGTTGAAACAAATTATAACCAAACAAAAAGAAGAATGATATGAGGAGAAGAGGAGACGAATAATAATTTGATTACACAAGGATCCGTGAGTGGAGAGAATAGTGGGATTTAAAATGTAGCAAATTGAAACAAATAGTTGGATATGATATGATCTGTCATTCATTTGGGATGAGTTTGTTTAAATCCTAGTTAACGAATGATGATTTGCGAAAAGGAATTCCCATAAAACTCGAAACTCATGCGGGTACCCACAGTTGAATTTGATTCATTCTCTCTCTCCCTCTCTCCTGATCTCCCTCTCCCCCTCTCTCAATCTCAATAGAGACAGTTCAAAAAATCCAAAACTATTCGTTACACATGTAGGTACATTTGTATAGAGAAAAATGGTATGATAGGTATTGAGATAATAAAAATGTGGACATTGAGCACATTTGATTTTGTATTTCTTCTCTCTCCCTCCTGTGAGAGATTTGCGTCTGTTTTTGAAATGGATAATCTGCATGACATGCAGACCCACCAAAAAACTAACTAGGAAATCAATGTCCATAGTCCATCCGCAAGACCAATTTCCAAAGTAAATATGTACATTCTTGTATATGGTAAGTAAGTCAGTGAGTACGGTATCACTTCTCAAATTTCGTTGGTGTAACATATACGCAACGAAAGAGAAAATGCTGATGCGGATGCTGCGGATGCCGCGAATGCTGATGTGAACAGGTTGATGATTTATCTCTATATGGGTTTCTTTGAGTTGAGTTTGAGTTCAACTGATTGTGATTACCTTTTTATGCTTTTATTTTGTGTGGTTTTTTTTGTCAAGGAATTAAGGTATAGTTTATCCAGAAACCATTCGATTAAAGCTCTTACTATACATATTACAATCGAAAGAATAAAGAATTCCTCGAGGGTTGATCTACGCAACGTCAATCATAATTTCAATGTCGTTTGTTTTTTGTTAAATAAATTCCCCTCGAAAAAATCAATTAACTGTAGTTCATGTATGTGGTGAGGAAAAACTTTTAAGGGAATTTAGAAACAAAAATCCATCCCTCATTCAGTTTTTCAGGAATTTTTGAATGTTATGCATGTGTTATGCATGCAAGTTCATATTGAACATCAAAGCCTTTTAAAATGTCCCCTTTCCTTATGTAATTTTCTATTGAATTATATACTACATATTTATGTATGTACCTTCGATCTCTTGACGTTTCTTTCTCGTAACACACACACACACAATGTCGACAATATCCTTTTGGATATTTTGCTAAATCATCAAGTGGTTGGATTATCTGTAGCGTGTGGCACACACGTTGATGGGATTTTCTCACCACATATTTTGTCACTTAAAAGTTTAAACGTCTTCATTGGTCAACATACTTACATACGAGTCTAACTATACTGAGCAGACATATTCATTTATTTACTTAACGTTTTTCTTCCCTGTTTCTTAAAGATAATATAATCCTTGGGATTTTGTACTACCGAACTGAAGATTGGGAATCATTGTGTGCAGTTACTATTTTTTTGTATAACTATTCTCAATTGCCGATTCTCGTCTTTGGCCATTAAAAATAATGGTTGAGTTCTTATCTTTCTTTCTCTCTCTCTGTAAATTACAAAAAACAGTGCGGTTTTTCTTCAAGACTTTTTTTTCCACAATAAAAGTTTTTGCACGTGGGTAGCAACATTTTTTTGCCATCATAATGGAAAATATTGCAAATTAAACATGAAAGATTGATTTGCACATTGCTTGAGTCATTATATAGTTTCTGAACAGCAAAGTTGATGAGTGTTAACTTGAATATGAAATGTGGCTGTGTGCCAATCGGAATTTATCCGGATAGCAAAATAACATCATGTAAATGAGGAGTAAGTATAGATGCTCTCAACTCGCTCCTCTTATGTTTTTCTAACACAATATCTGTCATGTCCTCAGTTGTTTTGACTTCCTTCTATATTCTACAAGTTTCTCATGTTCATGTTGTTTTGATGAATATGACTTGAAAGCATGTGACCAGTCGACCGCGTTGTCTGTAAGACACTCAATTTTATGTTCATGTCCATAATAATGGTAGCACGTTATTTTACGCTAGTTTCCCCCGCTCATAACATAACAGTTTGCTCGGTCGTTCATGTTCTCTGAATGGACCATTTGAACCATTATCAAAGTTCCAGTTCTCTCTATATATATATACTGTCTCCAAAAATCCAACCCAGTCCTTTTTGTTTTTTTGGTTTAAGCTGAGAAAAAAGTTTTGGTTTTGACAAAAGAACAAAAGTTCCACATATTTCTTATATATATGTATATACAGATTGCTTTTTATAATTTAAATATCTTTAATGCAGTACAAAAACACAAAACTTTGAAGCCGAGTCGTCTTCGCTCTATTTAAATGAAAATCCAGAAAATCAAAATACTTTTTTCCATCTATTTGTTGACTGAGTCTCGTTGAATCGTTGAGTTATTGAATCTAATTTCCGACTTAGCTGACTTATTTACTATGTGTGCTTGTGCCTACTATACATCGCGGCTATACAAATAAAGATGTCGGGAAAATGGGTACATGATTCTCATAGGAATTGGGACTGTATTAGATTAGTACCATTATTTGTATTATGGCTTTGGAAAAGGACAGGAACTAAATCTGAATCTGAATTGAGACGTTTGGGAATTTTATGTGCATGTTTTGTTTCATGAAAAGCGTAAACTGTGTAGTAATTTAAAAGCGTATATGTATGTATGTATAGGGTGGATGTAAAATTACGTTGTTTTTCCTCATACCATTTGAATATAGGAAAAATCTTGAGAGTATATCTGAAGACTTTTGTCATGATTTACTTTAACCGCTGGATTCTGTTATGTCTGTCAACGTTTCTCACCGTTGCGGTTTCCACATCACAAGAAGCTACAAAAAATACAATAGATGAAGATACTGCCATAAAACGGGGTTGGCAGGATTCTTCGTCTTTATGGGGTAAAAGAGGGTGGACGGATTCTTCGTCAACATGGGGAAAGAGATCTTGGAACAATTTGCAGGTTTTGACAGTCTATCTCTCCTTCTTATAATAATTACAAATTAGTTACTTGTAACAAAAAAGTAGCACACAAAAAGAATTTTTCCCTTCCTAAATTGACAAGCATAATCTATATCTTTGATATAAGAATAACAAGGAGAAAATCCGTCACTAGGGAAAAAGAAACAAAAAAAAGACAAACGTAGGAGAGAATGACAAACTTATCAGATCACAAGAGATTGGTATATAGTACATTGTCGGCGTAGTGTTTACAAAAAACATGACAGAGTCTCTCGTATTACCGGATGAAAACAATTAATTTAATTCTAATTCTAATTTAATTTACAGGGGAATTGGGGGAAACGGAACTGGAACAAAGCTGGGCTTTCCGCGTGGGGAAAGCGCGCTGCAGATGAGCCAGAATCCGAAGAATCTTGGGATGGAATAGAGAAAAGACCAGATGATTGGAAAAATAATCTAAAAGGTAGAATTGCCTACGTACTTTGACTTTGTGTATGCTTTGACTGTATAGAGAATGTGACTAAATAGAAACCATTATTATTTCCTTCACCTACTTCTTTCAAAATCTCATCAACAATCAACAAGGATCGAGGTTTTTGTTTTATTTTTTGATTATATTCCTTGTTTGGGATCTTGTTAAGTTAATATAGTGAATTCCAGTACAGACGACCATACGACAGCCTATATAAAGAAAATAAATGATATTTTTAGATTGAGTAACTCTTTATTGTGTGACTACAATATTCAAAAACAAGAATCAGCTGTGTACAACTCCTCGGATTTTGTATTAATTTTTGTCAACAAATTGTAAATTTTTGTATATTGAACATACTTATCAGTAAAGGCAATGGTGAATATTATCTTCTATATATACGATAGCAAACGTTTAGCGGTTACAAGTTAATTGTATGGAAGGTGGAGAACACACAAGATTTCTACATGTGCTTTTTAAAGATTCATCATTCATCACAAACACAATGAACTAAACTAGTGTGTGTATACACAGGTGGTTTCTCTGGACCGAGAAAGATTATTATTACCACGTAGTAAAAAATTGCAGAACCCAAATTTATTATACAGATTCTGTGTGTGTGTGTGTGTGTGTACAGACAATGTGTGTTGTATGTATTTTATTATTTTTATATGGTATACATACGTATATTATATATATGATGTGTTGCCTTGCAAAACACATTTTTTTATTGCTTATTGATCGATCCTGTCATGGTCCAAAGTAGCCTACAGGGAAAAGGTGAATGAGGTTCATAAGAGAATAAACAGAAAAAGTCAAAGTATGGTGTTGGATGGATAAGCAAACATAAGTGTACACTGTACAGTATATTTTTGATATATTTGACTGTTTGAACGATAATTATTTGTATCCCTTTGCCTTTTCTTATGTCTGTAGAAATATGAAATATGCGACATAGCAATGTATATGTTGTGCAAATGACTATATGTTTTATGCCTATATTCACAATCCACACACAGAAGGGTAAAAAAAAGTGTTGAACCCTCTGTTTTCGAACCAATATACATTGGTTTCGTTCAAATATTTACATGGGAGCTCTCAGCTCTCTATTTGGTCTTTCTGAAAACAGAGTGTTGCTGAAAATCAGACATTTCCTCCCATTGACCATTTTTTCTCTTTCTCTTTCTCTCTCTCTCTCTCTCTCTCTCTCACTCGACAATTTCCAATATTTTGACTTTTGGTAAATAAATGAATTTTCGTAGTACCAAATTAAAAGGTTCATAGTTTATAGTTATCATCGTCAAGTCCATTTTATTTCATTTTTTCACATAATTAAGAAGTGAAAGTATTGTATTGTATTGTATTTATGGGGTCTCAAGCTAAACTATTTGAGTTTGAGCCCAAGAGCCGCTCAAGTGAAAGTATAATAATGAAGATGTGATGATGTTGTACATAGGAGCATGGGGGAAACGAAATGTCGGAGGTCAAGGTTGGAGCAATATGCGAGGATTGTGGGGAAAACGGGGAAGTTGGAACAAAGCAGGACTTTCTGCATGGGGTAAACGTTCGGACGGTAATTTTCCATATATTATTCTCCCTGATTTCTTATGCATTTCCCTGTACAAGTGTAAAGGAGGACGTTTTCCTCTGACTTCATTTAATTCACTTGCAATTGACAATGTCAACATAGAATATACAAAGTTTTGTTTATAGTTTGTGTAAAAATACTAAAAATTGTATATTTTATTCTATATATAGATGATGACTTTGGTGGTGAATACAACAACTAAAAGAAAATTCCAGATCTAATCAGTGATGAATATTTTTCAGTATTCTGTTTTTGAGTTTTTCAAATTACCGATTTTCGATTGATCTCCATCAGAAAACGAACAATCAAAACTAATTCATCTCGTCATCTCTCTGTGCAGCAGTTGGAGCGGCCAAAAAACAATTGAATTTCTCTCTCGAGTTATTCATTATCGAATGTAGGAATTTTCTCGTCACAGGGATCATATGTTATAATCAGTAGATACCATGACACACTAATATAAAGTAACAGCAGGTCAGATCTCCAATTTTCCTTGAAAGCAAAAAAATCCCTTGAATGTTCAAGATTATATATTATATGATTTGTCAAATCTAAACTTATTTTACTGTCATTCTTATTATGCTATAAACCTAAACGTAAAACGTGTGTTGATGAAATCGTTCCTCGTCGCCCCAATGATATATATATTTTCAAAGATTAATTCTATTTCGATTACATCTTTTTGATGGTAATAATGCACTGTGCAAACGAGGACTTTGTATAACTATTTACAATACGAAACTAACAACAAGAACATGTGTGACAGTGATATGATGAATGAATTTTTTCCATTATAGTTTAATTTAACAAGGTTCATTTCTGTGCATTGCCTTGATGAAATCTGAATGCTTTCTCATATATTACAGTCAACATTTCAATGTTTGCTTTAGCTTTTAGAACATCTCAATAAGAATAATAATAAATAAATAAATAAAATGTTATTCCTTATCAAAAAAACAATGTACATATTCGTGAAAAATAATTAAATATGTTTATCTTTAAAACATTTGTAAATACAATCTATATAATAATATAGACTTCACCAAAAAATCTACATGATTTCCCTTTATTTTCTGACTATACAGTAAAATGATTAAAAAATGTGTGTCAACTGTCAACTCAATGTTGTTCAAACATGCTAAATTATCTATGACATTAAATAAATGCGATATCAACCTTTTTAATTGTAGGATTCCTCTGTAATTATTGTACATGCATGTGTGCCTGGAGTATATACTATTTACATTTGTGGACTATTTGCCATTTTTAAACGGCATAAATCATCTTGAAGCGGATTCAAACTGGAAATTCTCCTAATTCCATGATTGCCTACAAATCACAATAAAATTGCACATCCCTTTCTTCCACTTTCCATCCCTTTCAGCAGTGGAAATGCCAAAGGAAGATAAAATAAAAGGCATCATAGCGGATAAACTCTAGGATTTTACTTATGTGTACAAAATGGAAAGAATTCCAAGTGGTCGGGGGGAAGTGGTAGAGCCACTTTACTAAAAGAGAGAGAGAGAAAGAGAGAAAGAGAAAGAGAGATCGAGAGAGTTGTAAAGTGTTTTCCCCTCATCTTTGTCTTCCAATGTCAAATAGAGCTTTCTCCCCCATAAGAAAAAAAATGTTTGGACATTTTTTATATCTTTTACTCGCCCTCTCTCACTCCTCACTGAGTCCATATAGTTTGTCGTTTTGTTCCGTTCCAACTTTATCTGTCCTTTCACACTGCTCTTTGCCAAAATTCTTTATTTCCCTCATTCTTGCTTCTGCCCACTCATATCACTCTCCTTTTTTTTAGATTTGTCTGTAACTGTGGGATTTTCAAGAGTCTGTCTACATAGCCTGGTAACAGTATTTTGAATTTTGTATTATATTAAATCATCACATTCGAAGAGAAACCCAAATGTAGAAAGCAAACATGAAAATCACTGTTCAAGTGTACAGATAAGATCCGTTTTATTTGTAGTGTAATGGAGGTGCAATAGTAAAGTTTAGTATTTTTCGTGTACTTATACAGTAATGTACAAAATATATAGGAAAGGCCATGTTTGGAAAACTTTGATTCCTGAGAAGCCTGAGGAAGAATTGAAAATAAATGACCGAAACCGGTAGCTTCCAGGATACTTGAGGGTACGAGTTCAGAGTGTTGTAAATATTAAAGTAAATAGTAACCTTTATTAATTTATGTCCACTCAGAGATAATCTAGGTCGAGCAGTTAATCAGTTGCTTAGTATTTTATAATTTTCTCTTATACTCAAGCTACAGAATCTGTAGTTCAGATAGCAGGAAATTAGTTGAAATTCTTCAGCAACTGGTAAATAGCCAAATATTTTCAAGTAAAAAAAAAGCCAAAACGCTAAACGGACGTAATCGTTATTGTACGAACGTCAGAGGATTCTTTTTTATGCGTTCTTTGTGGAGTCAAGTCAGCTCAACGCAGACAAAGTCCTCTGATTCCATGTTTCCTTCGGTGCTTTCAACTTTTCCCCGTTTCACGAAGAAGAAGAAGAAGCTTCCCAGTGACTCTTTTTTTTCTACACATGTCATGTGACTTAAACCATCCATGGAGAATGTGAACGCATTCACTCATGTAAAAGGAACAATGGCCAGCGTGTGGAGTAGTTGTAACAAATAAAGCAAAAAAAAGCCCACAGTAATTCTGAATGAGCTCAAAGAGCGGGTAGGAGAGAGAGTTTGTTTTGTAGGGCATCTCTGTGGAGCCTGGGAAAAGAATGCACCCTCAAATACAGATATAACATATACATATACATGGTACACGGTCCACATTGTTTTGCATGTGGTGTAGAGTTTGTGTGTGTGTGTGTGTTCACACAGATATTCAAATATTTTATATTTGAATATCTGTATTTGAATATATATATTTCATATTTTAAATTTTTTTCCGTATTGGTTACACAAACTTGCACTGATTGCTTAAGGATTTTCAGCTTCAAAGGCCTCATTCCATAGGGCTCGTCGTTCATGTAACTAAAATAAAATGGAGATAAACAGTGAAAATGTATGTACGTCAGTGGGAAACTAGCCCATAGAAATCCTAGTACATACTCTTTTTTCCTGACTCAAATTGTTTAGCATTTTGGCGAGAGACAGACAAAAAAAAACCAAGTGGCAATTCTCTTACTCTTCAATTCACTTACAATTTCCCTGTGTACAAATTAGAGTGTACACAGAGTACTATATGTATTTATATGTACATCTCGTTGGATGATGCATTATGTAGGTACTTAGTACTTCACATGCTTCACATGCAAAATGGACTAACTAAAATCTACTGGTGATGGTTTGAGCTACTGAAACCAGTACCATTCCAGTAATTTGAATCACGAAATCCTTGTAAAAACAAATCCTTTATTCTTTATTCTAAAACCATATGAGCTTGGATCACAGACTTTTTGTGTGTACACCAGTAAAAAACGATTCTGTGAACATTGGGGTACATAATGTCAAATTCTTTTGGCTCCTTGTTGTTTTAATTCCCCATCTCTGCATGTGCACTGTACAATTTTATGGCTTTATGTGTGACTTGGACCATTTGGACGGGAGCTTGAGAGCGAATGAGAGAGAGAGAGAGAGCAAAGACGAGTATATCTACAACTACAAGCTGTTTCTTTACTATTAGAATGCAAATTTGATGTTAAATGAATCCAGTCTTTACAGAAGCATTTTTTGGTACATATTCAATATATCGTAATTTAACCATTTCATACGAAAATTTTATAATTTGTCCACAATTACACGTACAAAAGTGCACAGAATGATATTTTAAGACGAAACGGAGAGACGTGGAAAAAATAAAAAAAATAAACAGAATGGTAAGAAAATTCTCGGGTGTTCATTTTCTTTGCTGTGAACTAAAGAGTGAAGTTTTGAGCGAATACCTACTGAACTTTAGTTTGATGCTGAGAAATTGATATGTATATGCTCAGAGTTTGCATGAACACACACTCTAAAATACTCGAAAACTATTCATTTAATGGAAAATTATTCAAATGGTTATGTTATGTCTTATGCCTGTGTATTTGGTGGTCGATGATATATATTTTTCTAGAATTCTAGACACGAATCTTTGGGTAGCCCCCACGAAATCCTCGAATTTCAACAGAGTGCAAAAAAACGTAGACGAAAGTTTGACATGAATCACCCCAAATAGATTTACCCACTTACACTCGTCCTAATATCATCATTAGATTTACTCTCACGCTTCCAACTACTCTCCAAATTGTCTTGTGTGTGTGTAAAACAGTTAAAATATCACACAAAACTAATTCACAGTGAATCCTGAGGAATATCTCTATGAAATCCTTGAACCCCCACAAAATTTTCTCAACACAAAACACTTACACACCCTAAGAAAATTTTCAAATTTCTAGGATGACATTGCATTTTATATTTATACGAGATGAAGGATTTTTATTTGATACTTTCTTAGGAAAATCCATCAGATTACGAATTCTGTCCTTCCTTTTTATCCAGTCTAATCATTCTAATTGACCATGAACAAATTTCTAAGTCGTATTAAATACTATAGAGGAAATGAAACAAATGTCTATTTAAATTTTTCCAGAGAGTAAACCAAACCACTCAATTTTTGTGGATTAAATGATAATTCCTTCATTAGGCAAATGTATTGAAACATCTATTTAATATTAAACTGACACGCAGATTAAAATAATCAACATATATGATGATGATGGCATCATCATCATCATTCAATTTGCATGCACGCTGTAATTTGTTAATAATCATTGTCAAATCCATGCAAAGTTGCAAAGTTTGTTTGGGAAAAACTGGAAGATTTCCCAATCATTCATGGGAACAATGTGAACAAAAAATGGAGGTAATTGAAGCAAAAAATTTGTGGGTGGGCAAACACGTGTTTTTTTTATCCAGTGGCATTTCTCTTTTGTTGATTTGATAGTGTCCGTATACACACATACACGATGAAAGAATTTGGAGACGAGGTGAAGAAGCTCAAGAAAAGTGCATAAAATTTTAGTCTATTAAAAAAAACAGCCGCTTTGGACAGTGACTGTCAAAAAATTCATGAGCAACAATGGAAATAATGAAAAGGAAACTGCTGTTGCGAGTCTCTTGATATCATTAAATAAAATGGGAAAGAACAAAAGCACCCTGTCATGTCAGGAGGAGTGTAAGAAACCGAAAGGAGCATGCACACACACACACACACCCAACTATTATATGCATAAAAATGTTAAAGCTACCGCTGTTTCTATTGCAGTTGTCTCTGTAATAATAATAATAATCTATTATGACTATACACACTTACCATGTGTAAAAGCGTTAGGGTGTAGAAAGGAGAAACGAATCGAATTATTTGTTGCCGTCAGCATTCACCAAGAGAGATTACAAAGATAAGACAATGGAAGGAGAACAAAAATAATGATGTGCATCTATTTTGTGCGTGGAGTTTGCCAGTAAAATCTTCATCTTCACTCTTCTGTCTCTCTCTTTCGCTCTCTCTCCCCCTCGCTCTAATGCAATTAATTTTTGTAAGAAATATTTATTTGGTATTAATTATTTTTGTATACAATACAAAAGTTTCCGTTTCATTACAATTACAATGTATTTACATATCCAGTTCGTTCTCCATCCAAGTAATTTATGTGAACCACAATGAATGAATTTGAAAACCATAGGATGAAAATACAGCCTTACACCCACATTAAACCGCTGTATAGAATACGTTCATCTTTCTTGAAAACTGTATCGATTCCACTTGACCTATTAGAAATGCAAATTTTGATGAGCAATTCCATTGATTGGAAATGCTGCTGCTGTATCCTATACCGTTTTACTCACGATTATAAAGTCAAAAGCTCATTTTTTAACGCACAATTGTCACATTTCATTGGAATATGAAGTTTCGGTAAATCAAATTTACTGATATTTATTTCAGTTTAGACTAGACTCTAGAGATATGCACTACAGATATATGCAATCTCGTTTTGAAGAGATTCGGAAGAGAATCAAATCCGTTGTTTCCTCTGTCTGTACACACCGTGTTTGCTCCGAAGGTTATTGTCTATTAGACAAGCTTATTTATTGTCTGAATATGCAGCTTATCTGTAGACACACGGCATACATTAATGAGCATTTGTTTGGGTTTAAAGTTTGAGTCTGAATGGACAATTGACAGTGAACTTGCAAAGAAAGTGTCTCATACCCAAATTCCTATTGAGCAGAGAGTCGAATTGAATAGAGCCAGGTCTCTGATTTCCTTTTATTCTAGTGTCGAGGATTCACAAGAAAACCACAACGTATTTTCCCATCATGTTCACATCCCAACATTGAATCCGATTTCGTTTCATTCTCCATCATGGCCTTTGTCTTGCGTACACAGATCCTATAAGTACAAGTTCGTATAGTCTTCTATAACATATATCATATCAGTATATGGTCCAACGTATACAAACAAAATCCCGAGTACATATACATATACATGTTATTGTAGCTGGACTTTTCAAAGCTCTCACAGTGTGGAATTTAAAAAATTACGCTTACAATTCAAGTGGTTGCTTCTGTTGTGTGTGTGTGGCGAGAAGGATATATTGCACAATATGGGAAATTGAAGAACAGTAAACGTGTTACATAATCTCAAGAAGCTAATTACCTAACTTTTAAAATACGGTGTGTCATCTTTTTTACCTTTTCCCTTATGAATGGGTACATATACGGAGAGTCTGGGATACATTGAACCACTTGAGGTCAGAACTTTTCCAGCAGCTACAAAATACGTCCACTTCATGTTTATAACTTAAAAAAGACGATTGAAAAAGTTTAACGCATGTGGTAAACGTTACAGCTTAAAATGGTAAAAAAACTCTTCATTGTAACTGAAATGGCAAAAGTCTAAACATTTAAAATGGAATAATCTTCATTTTTTTACCATGTATATACCTAGAAGAATAAAAGGCGGAAATCATAGTTGTATGAAACTGTTATTTTTCATTGGAAAACTCAATATTTCAGATTGCGGAAATTGATTTTCATTTTGTGTAAAAAACAAACAAAGACCACCTTTATATTTTGTGAAGATAAGAAGTAAATCGATTTGGAATCACCATCAATTCATATATATAATTATTAATCTTTTACAGCGACTATTGTTGCCATTCAGCAACATTATAAGCGATAGTTTAACTCCTGAAAACGTTAAAACAGCAATGGATAATGCATAACATGTGTGTTTCAAGTTTCCATAATCACAAAAATGTGAACTTTCTTCCTTTTTTGTTGCAATTTGAAGCATTCAAGCATCGTGTACATTTTAGTAAAACAAGTAACAAAAATCATGGAAATCGATTGTTATACTTGATCACTATAATGCCGTCATATATCAGTAATGGATAAGACAGTGGAGAGCATTCTAGACAAATTAGAGCTGTCAAATGTGTTTCAAAACGCAATATTTTGCAAAATGGAAAAATGCCCCAAGATTGTACAGATTGCTTGAATATAGAATTACATAGCAATTTCTTTTACCATTATTTTAAGTACTTGAATCACTTTAGTTGAAGAAGCAATTTCAAATCTTGGGGTGAAAGAGCAAATCAATTTGGGAGCAAATTAGATGTACAGGAATTAAGGGCATTTTGAATTAATTTTAACGACCAACAACTACACTATGTAACTATTGATTAATGGTAAACGTGAACAAATACATAAGCTTGATGACGTACATATTGAACTGTGACGTACATATTGATATTGCTTTTCCCACAAAATGTTAGGATGTATCTATTTTTTGACAAAAAGTCATTAGCAAAGCTTCTCTCTGTACGATACAAAACAACTCATTACTGTTCACAATTAGTGAATAATAGAAAACAAATGGAGATGGGTAAAAATTAATTTAAAAAAGTATACAATGTCATTGTAAAAACGTTCCACAATTTTTGATGTAAACGAGAATCCGAGGGAAACAAAAAAGAGAAAATATAGAGACAACGCGTTAATTAATGATTCACTTGAGATCCTTATCACTAATGGTTATTGTTAATAGTGATTTTAACCGCACGCATTCAACCCCTTTTCCGTTTTCTCTCCAAAGGGATCAAATGTACCTATTTGTAAATGATTTGAATAAAAACGCAAAAGGAAACTCCTCACTAAAATTATCAAGAGAGTCATTTTTGTGAGGGCCAACAAAACTATTTGCGTATATGAAATACCATGGACATTCGCTCAAGCTCCAGATCCCTCGATCCTCCAGTTAAATACGAACCGCGCCCACATTGAATAGATTTTTCCATACACACTTCTCTGTTAAATTATTTCACACAAAAGAGTTTTAGTCTATCAACAAATTTCATCATTTTAAAATGTCTAACAATTTATTATTTCCCTAACTTTGTACTCAGGACTACGCATTCGAATCAAACTTTTCCTTTTGTGCAAAGTAACTGAATTATCAGCCAAATTTAAGTAATGACAAGTTCTTTTGTTTTTGCATCTTTCATTGTGATTATGTCCTTTGCAAAGCTTGATAAAACAGAATTCAAAATCGGAAGACGAAGAAGAAATGCAATGCTTACATTGGAAAATGCTAAATTGTATTCGTATTCGATTTCCTCAATAGAAACGATAGTAAGATATATGTATAAATATGGACTGCCGTCATTTGTAATCGACAAATATATACTGAGCGAGCCATCCTGCTGGATTACTCTAAAAACACGAGCGCAAAAAAGAAATCTTCAAAAGAAAAAACTCGACACGTATTTTTTGCCCGTTTCCCCCAAAATTTCACTTATAATATTCGTGAGACTTTGCTCCATTTTATCTCAGATGGTGCCAGCTGGAGAATGGAATCAATCCTGTTGAATAATTCATTTAAAAAATTTAAATTGCCATATTTTGTCAAATTCACCTAGTTATATTTTCAGAATCTAAGACAAATCTAAAATACTCATTGGGGAAAGAAAAAAATCCTTGAAACATTAAACGTACTTAATTGTTGCAACTTTTATGCACACACAGTCAAAACTTCCAAATCAAATATACATTTATGGCAGTATGTAAATTGAAATTGAATACAACCTGCTTATACAATTTCAGTTTCCGTTAGTTTTGTTTGTTTCATCAGATATATATTATGAAATCCTTCAGCCAGCATATAAACTAACGATATAAGCTCTGTATCCTGCGAACACGGACTGATGACTTGTTTAGCCATAATTGTACAGTGAAATGTAGTTGACGCATCGGTGGGAATTTGACTATTTTTTTTATGCTGGCCCAAAGATAACTGACGTATGTGCAGAGAGTTCCCACTCCAATTCTTGAACAAAACCTTCGCTCAAATTAATTTGATGAAAAGGAGAGTGAGGACACAAATCCCCAGAATTATCTGTAAGTAGCACCTCACTCGTCCATGTTCTACTCATAATCATAATCATATGCTTATTGACCCCATTGAAAACTGGCCACCAGAAGCAGACGGCATCTAAACCACGGACCACCCTCCTCTCGTGTCATGTATATTGAATAACGTACACATAAGTAAGTAATCTTTTGGGGCAAATAAATGGAGTAGGAACGTATGATTTGTACTCGAAGATGAACCCAAAGCTAAACAATTAAAAAAAAGGCCAGGAATATATAGAAAAGACATTAATTCCACAGTGACTCGTAAGTACTACTGTGGATTTGGATTGCTTCCGTGCTTGACTATTTTCAAGCACTCTATATATCTTACTCCATACACATCTGCCTGTTATTTCATATTTTATTCAGAATTCAATTCCATTATTCATTGTAACCTATACGTCAGGATTTGAGTAAGCTTGAATTTAAGAGCTTTTCCTGCAATCAAAACGTGATTCAGCATTCAACAGTCTATATAGATAGACGAGCGAGAAAATTCAAATAATACAAATTCTCCCATTTTCCATGGAAAATATGTATCTCTGTGTGTCTGTGTGTGTGTATTTACCTTTGCATTCCAAATTATAACCCTCATTATCATAGGTAGATCAAGTTTTTTAATGAAAATTAAATATTACAATCACTGGCTCAATACCAGAATTTCTCACCCATCGTGTTTACATTTGAAACCCGTTGTTTTTTTTTAGGGTAAAGAACTTAAGACGTGAGTAATGAATATGTATGGAGAAAACAGTACGTGTGGGGGGAAAAGAGTCCTGACGTCATTGAATTGAATTGACTAATAGAATTAATCGAACCAAGTCAAATACTAAATGCAATCTAATATTGTATGTATGATGGAAATTCAAAAGAACAGAATAGAAAGTTTTGATTATTTATTTTGTAATTAGTCATCCCACAATTACATTTCCCTATATACAGTTCAACTTTTACTCAGACCTTGAGCGGTGAAAGCGGAGGTAAGGATAAGAAAACTTTCTTGATTTTGAAAATCCACTCCTATTTGTACTCTAGTCCGTAGTTTTCAAGATTAGCGAGGACTCGCATCACTCTCTGTGTATATATGCACTCATGTATTGAGTATCGAGTATCAAGAAACTAGATTATAAATACTAAACTGTAAGGCCAACCATCTCTTTCGAAACATGTATGTTTAGAAGGGAGACTATACAGCATGTACTGTACTGTATACAATGTACATGAACAGTCTAAAGCCAACGACGATCCGTGATTCACCGGTTTTTCTTTTCTATATGTATTTATGTACCTTCTTTCCTTTTAAATCATCCCGTCTATATCTGGACGGAAGTTTCTGTTTTTTTCTCTCCTTCCTTATGCGTGTATTTTCAATCGTTTTTACGATAAGTCTTTGTTGGCGTTGGTCTCTGTCTCCTTTCTAGCTCACTGCTCTAATTAATTAGTTCCATACCTATATTTATTGAAGGGAAAACTTTTCTCTTTCCTAAACTCAACAAGTTTGTCCGCTTAATACTGCGAGACGGGGCTTTTAAAAAATCCGAGTGTCTATATGCATATAGATGCTTTCGTTCTCTCTCTCTCTCTCACTTTCTCAAATGATCATTATTCCTTAATTCTTCTAGGGCTTCCAAACAATTTGTTTTCCCTTGTTTCTTTGAAAACAATTTAAGGAGGAACATCCTCTTCCTTTGTCCTCTCTCAGATTTTAGGTACAACTGTGTAACATGGAAACTTATTTCCAACTTTTATTCGACTTACACACGCATCTGTATACCATACAGATCTCTGACGACCATTTGTATTGTACACAATGCTTTGGTGTTTGAACGTTTACTCTCGTCCCTTTACTTTTCCTTCGTTTACTTTTATTTAAGAGTCAAAGAACGTTTCATTAAGTCAAGTCAAGCACTGCAGCATCTTTGGTGATCCACACAAAGTCCAGTCACTTTTCTACCAAATCCCGTTTTTACTATTTCCCTCCTCCTTCTTCTTTTTTTTACCGCAATCTTGTTTTGTTCTTTCTACCATACAAAAATACCATTGTCACTAAACTTTCTATTTTTATACGTATGCTTTTCCATCCGCTCAAAGTTTATGCGCTATATATAATAATTTTTACGGACATCCAAAAATTCTAGAAATGTTTCCTCAAGGAAATTATACTTCCATTAATAGAGTGTGGATTTTTACGGCTTTTATTTGTGGATCAAAGTCCAGATTATTGTTTATCTTGTTCCTCATTTATCGTTGATACATGATGCAGTTTTTAGGAAAGTATATATTATTTTCTATATGCATTCAGTACTCAACTTAAAATACCTTCCGTTTGAATTACTCGGTTCAACAAAGCAGAAAAGTGCTCACCTGCTTCTTAGCCGTGTACAAAAAGGAAAAGGATCACAAGTCAGAGGAGATGAGGAAAAATTCAACTGATCTCAGATTGAAGGAGAGAGACAGGAGTACATATATACGTTGGAAAGACATCCGAAAGGTATACAATTTGAGTAGAGGAGGTAAATCCGAGACAAAAAGTTTTAATCTGTCATTAATGGTTTTTTGGGGAAATTTGTAGAACGTAGGAACAATTAGAATGAGTTAGCTGCAGCTGTCCATTGTTTTCAGGAAGACGCTCACTAATCTTCTTAGAAGTATATTCCATGTCCACCATCTCTCTTTCCTTCCGTTCTCGTTCACTTTACATCCCCCCGTTTCCTTTGCTCTCATTCTCGGTTCTGCTCGTATACGTTTTCCCTGTGTTCAACTACAAAGTATCTGTATCTGTAGATGCATACTGTTCATAGCCTTTAATTTTAACGTTGGAGCCAAATCCGAAATTGAAAGCCTCATCTTTATTCTGAAGCATATAAAAGAAACTAGACAATTGGATTTCCAGTTGAAACAATGCAATGTTTAAATTATTTTGAAGGCAATAAGTGCCCACATTTAAAAAAAGTTGAATTGAATTTGTGGAAGCGTGTATGTAAGATACTACATATTTTTGTAAGAACTGATGGCTGAGTACAGGAGCAATTTCTTCCACCTTGATTCCGGCGTTCATCCTCGGTTGATCAGCAGACAGTTACTATCTCCTATACTAAATAACATTACTGTCAGTTTCATAACCTTGACTTATCTTCAAACGTTCCTTAGACCCTTCAACCGGAACTAACAACACGCGGCCGAGAAAAAAAAGGTAAGCTTTCATCAATACAAAACAGAATCCAGAGGATGTCGGTGTGTCATGTGTGTGTGTGTGTGTGAGTATGAGAGACAAATCTATTCATGAAAAGGTTATTGAAATCATCCGATGAGAGACTGCTCAATGTTGAATGGACATGAGTGCCAATGCGTAAATTATACAGATACCAAAATGTATGTACAAATACACCGACACAGAACATCTATTGTACTACATAGAAATACATGTGTATCCATCTTTTTTTCAAAGTTCATTTTGTTTTGTTACATAATGTTGTTATTTTTTTACATCTTTTTATATTTAGCTGTTGAGATGCAAGTGTGGAATAAAGTGTACGATACAAACGAGTTTATGTGTGTGTGTGTGTGTGTGTGCGTGTGTTTGTGTACGGTGAAGGGAATTCCCTCGAGAAGAAGATAGAGTTTCTTTGTACAATTTCTCGTTTAGTCGTAAGTCCGGTTAATGCCTAAAATCTAATCCCTCCACTGTCACTGTGTCCTTTGGATTTTTTTTTACTTGTACATATTTTCAGCTACCCACTTTCGACTTTTATCGATTTTACTTAGTCGTCACAAATATTTTTCATACGCTTGAGATCAACCAGACATTTTCAAACAAAAATATGTAATTCAAAATTGGCTAAGCTGCGTCATGGGTAAATATTACTACATAAATATGAAGATATCACATTTGTACATGGAAATTTCATTTATACGTTAATCATGAAGTTGCAGTGATGTATTTAAGCGTACTAAAAAAAATATCATTTTCGTTTTTCCTGGAAACAACCATTTTGAAAAACAGGTGACGACAAATGTCATATCATCAACATTCTTCATTTTCCTTCCCGAATTTGTAGTACTTTGTACTGAAATTTAAAAAACGCATTTATTCCCTTTGTGTGTAATGTAAAAATACAGTGGATTTTGTAGGCTGAACAAGGAACGGTCTATTTATTATGTTTTGGTCTCTTCTCCAGCAATGAATGCCCAACGAGTTGTCAGTTCTCTCATGACATCCGTCGGTTTCTCTTGCCGAGCACTAGTGAGAAAGGTGCTCTTAGTTTGATTTCAACTCACTAGACTCCAGGAGTAGTAACCGAAAAGCAACAACCAGGGAGGAACTTAAAATATACAACTAATATTTTCTTTGTAATCGGTAATGGGATCTAATTACGGTTGTGCATTCTAAATGTATCATTTGTATATTATCTCATAGGAAATACGCGATTTACTGAATTTACGAATTAATTATAGTTCCATTATTTCTGTACTTCCAATCCTGCCTTCTCTTCAAGTGAGCTTGCAATTTGCCTGGAGGACGTTTTCATTGCAAAATGTTGAAATTTCCAGCGTGTCTTGACTTGACTTGAAGAAGAAGAAAATGATTCGAGCTTGATGCAAGCATTTCCTGGTTTTAGTGAGGATAGCCAGACGAGTACATATCCTTGAGAGAATGACAGAGAACAACTTGATAATCTACCTTAATTTATTATGGTCTGTATAGGGAATCAAATTGAAAAACTTTTCTTACAATTTAAGTTAAAAATATTATAGTGTTCAACGATGCTCAGGACTTCTCACGTTGACCAACATATGCCAAAATACGGCATTGAATACAGAAGATGCATATGCAACAGTCAACAGCTGACGTTTGCAAATGAAATATGATTCCTTTTGAGAATCACATGTCCATGTAAATATATACATTTACAGTCGTTGATTATACTCTAGTATAGTCAGCTATAGTCAGCTAGTATGCGTAAAAAACACAGTCAAACTTTCGTAGTAAATCATGGGGAAAGTACCTACCAACAGAACAACTCAAGTCACAGGCTCAGGCTCAGGTTAAAGTCAAAGCAATTTTTTCATCGGGGAATTGCATTTGAATATACACTGCGAGATAAATACGACGTCAAATGATGCGTAGGTAAATTGATATTATGTTGTCATTTTAAAATGACCTTTGCGGCATCCAAAAACTGTGATTTGAAACTATATCGTATATTGATTGGGCAGAGCAATAATAGACATTTTATTTTTTCTCACAGATTTCCAGTGGAATAAAACAATCATTTTTTTTTAGTCTATCAGTCTTTCGTACTGAGATATGGATAGCTTGTTTACTTCGTGGTTAACGCATGAGCTAGCTGAGGAATTCATAGCAACTCCAATTCCAATCTTTTAGTTGACAGTTCATGTGGTGCTTTGCCTACGTATTTTTATTCATCTTCCTGTCATCCATTTCCATTGGTGACTTGAGTTTGACATTGACATTTCAAATGTGAGGACCTTCAAGTCCGTTTCAAAACCCACGTTGCTGCTGCTGTCTTCCATATGCATAATTAGAGCGTGGACTTTGATTGAATAACTCAATTATTTACTGACGAGGTCGAAATGAAAAATTATCAAAACTCAAGAGATGAAATTACATGAGAATGAGAAATGTTAAGTGAATAATTTGCTTGAGAGATGTATAGTGTATACAGTTAGGTGGGGGCATGATTTGTGCTCAACATATCCGTTAATCTACGAGTCTACGTATACGCACTGTGAGTGTGTGTGTGTAAATCCAATATCCAACTCAGGAGGGGAGCATCAATATCAATTTCGTTTCCTTATTTTCAACGTATATATATCGGTACATGTGTGTCTTATCTTCAATCTTAGCATTAAAGCTTCCTTCATGTCATCTCTGACTAAGAGTTATCATCTTCCAAGTGTACTATTTACATAAGAAAATTCAAATGCTCTCCATGCATCATCTACGAAAAATAATTGACTTTCCCAACAAATAGATTAAATTTCCTCCTTTTTCATGTCTATCTGTATTCTGTGTGCATCCACTGCGGAGATGAACGCAAAAGGAGAGAGTCTACAAAGGCTAATTATTGTGTTAAATTGTACACTCTCTACATTCTACATGATATAGATTACACACTGTTTTCCTTGTTGAACTGTATGTACTGTTTTGATTGTGGATGATCCTTGTTTTCCTTTTGAAAAATTACAACATTCAATGATTGAATTGAACTATATACTTTTGCGTTATGACGTGCCCTTAAATGAACGGAATATATATTGATTGGAAGAGTCGCATCTTATTGTACATTTGTTTTGACATATTGTGCTCAAATAAAATAGCGTAAAAAATAACCTCTTGATGCTTATACATTTACCAAAACATAATTTTTATTTAACATGACACAGACAACCATAAATATAACATTCTGATATGACTATATCAAATGAGATAATACTTACTTAACTTAACAATACTTAAATTCAGATGTATTCGTACATATTTCCCCCACACAATACTAATAATTATTAATAACTTTAAGCATATTATATAATATATATGTTTTGTAACGAACATTTTAATTGTATAGAAATTCATAGAATATATATACGTGACAAGAAATTCCAGACTTTACCTTTCTTAAAACTTGACTAAAAAAATATTTACAAATTCTGGGGGTTCCCTATATAATAGCGGCGGCATTGTGTACATTTTTTCTTCAGTTTTCCCAATATTTCAATACATATTCAATACACTTTAGACTTTAGACTTCAGACTTGCGACTTATAGGGATTTTGAAATGTTGTCCAATGGACAATGAAATAATATTGTAATAAATCCATGAATGAGATATGACGGATTAAGTGATGAAAGAATAATTAATTAATCATGCTCTTTCACACTGCATCTCTTTGAGCTTTTGCTACAGAAAGCACAAAGGAATACAGTGTAAAGGACGCAATCACAAAATCAGTGAAATTATAGGCCAAACTTGAGTTGTAATCAGTATAATAATTGCTTTAGTACGACATTCTAGTAATATATTTCTATAATAATAATAGTAATAGTATAATAGGAATAACATAATTAATTGTGCACGGTAATTGGTAATTCGTGCATATGCATGATGTGCAGTGATTTCTTCGAATCCTCCTTTGTTTGTTTGTTTGTATTTTCAGACTCGATCAGCCAGAGTGTGAGTGATGTCTCTCGGTATTGATTTTATTTATCATCAAATTACATTTTATTATTTCAAAAAATGCATTATTTTATAAATTTTCATTGGGATGAAGATATGTAATTACTAATTAGAAGCAGGGTGCTTAGACTACAGTATATTTGCGGTATGTACATAGCTTTTCTACTTACACCCTAAATCTGGAATGTGTACTTATAAATTACAGCAAAGCATATACTGATATACTAATTTTGAGATGACATATATATGGGGAAGAGAAGGAAGTATCATTCAAAGTCTACCGAAATAAGAATATAATTGACGTGACAAGCTGAGTACGGAATATTGAATTAAAGTGCATCTATTCATCTATATAATACATCTGGTCTCTCTACAAATTATTATTATAAATATACTTCCACAAGTCTCACAACAACAGCATATTAACAACAACAGCAATAAAACACCCTCTCTCTCTCTCTCTACTATACTCTCGTAATTTGCTTATAATGAAGCCAGAATATCATCAGTTGAAATATTCAAATACACGCAATATACTTATACTCTCAATTAAACTGTGTACAGTCAAAACTCAAACGTAACCACCATGAAATGATGATGTGATCACTGCTAGCATGTATATGTATGTAATTAATCTAAGAAAAACACAGCTGTACAAAAGCTTAAAAAGTTTCCTAAGCATTTTCAATTTTCAACAGTGTAATTTAATATATATATATATATATTGCATTCAATATGTATATTTTTGGGCTCAACATGCTCAATATATGTATGTATAATAATAATAATATTATTCCTTTTTTTGTGTTTGTTCCGTATATATTACTTATTGTAAGTAAATTCTCGATACTCTTTTTCCTGCTTTCCTTTCTATATATGTTCTAACAAATAAAAAAAGCAAAACAATCATTAGGTACGTTATCAGCAAGGTTTATCTAAGTATTTAATTTTGTAATATATATAGTTTGAGACTCAAACTATACTCAAACTTTGAGTTTTTCTTCCATTTGGGAGAGGTAAAATATGATGCAAAAAATGCATTTTTCGTCTATTTTCATGTACTTTGTAGCCGTCGCCGTTATAGTTTATAAGGAAAACAGACCACAATAATATATATGTATTGTATATATATATATATATATTTATATAATAAGTATATTTTATTATTCTTTATTTAATTACAACTATAGAAATACTTTATGTAGCACCTACGCTTTTCTTCTTATTTTTTTCCAAGGTCTGTGTGGGCAGCACCTTTAGTTTGACTTCAAGTTAATTTATAAGTTATATACAATTTATTAAAAAAAAATTAAAAAATTTAGTACGTGGAAATGAATTCCTTTCTTTTTCTTTCTTGATCAGATTTGTTGAGATGAAAATGGACAGTAGAGATATTTACAGATTTTCAATAGGCATTTTTCGCATTGTTTTTTTACTATACTTAATACGATATATATGCATTACAATAATGGATATTGAACTATAGTTTTCTCTTGAATCATAAAACTGATAAATGAATATAGAATAGAGTCCACATAAGCAGTAGAATTTGTATTATTGTGACGAATATGTACGTGTGTGTGTGTCAAAAATTACTGTGTGTATGAAAACTTGAAAATGTATAGAGAAAGTGAAAATCGAATCCGTTCTGGTATTTCTTGTGGAAATATTCTCGAAAAATGTACCTAAACAAAACTAGAAACAATTAGAAAATAATGTGAAAATAACTATAACTATAATATATATAACGAAGAAATTGTAATTGTAAGGGCTCCTCAAACGTTTCATGAGCCTTGAAAAGATCCATGAAATTTGGAGATGTTTTTGTTGTTTCACAGTATGTATAGAATACAGGAAATGTTGTTGTTGTTGTTGTCATTTCTCGTCATTTTATTTATCATTTATGAAGTGGTGGTGACATGATTGGCTTCGGACAAATCTCTTTTACCGAGGCCGAAACTGAACTGTCGACCACCATTCGCTCGTTTGTCACCCGCTTGTATATCCTCATAATCTTCCTGTCCATTACTTCGCTTCCCCAATCCGAATGAGTAGATTTTTGATCGTCTTTCTTGCCTGTGTGTCAATGACAAAAGGAAACCATTTGGGAATATATATATATGTATACTTTGATTTCATTTCAGTTTATACGTATAATTAAATATGTATGTACAGTGTACATTGTACACTTATAATTATTTGTAATGATATCAAAACTATGTAAGTTGACTGTGGGTAAATAATATTATTGATAAATGGGGATCAAATGGAAATTCGCGTTTTGCACTTTCTACCCGGAAGATAATCATAAACAAGGACAGGGAAATGAAATTGTGTGTGGTAAAATAAGTGAGATATATACACTTTTATACATATACATTTCATAAACCATCATACAAAACCCCCAACTAGGAATAGATACAAAGTAAGCTCGATCTCCCACTGTTTTACTTGCACATATGTACATATATATATTTCTAGTGATCAGAAAACAAAATATGACAGTGACAACTGAAACAGGTGTGGTATTGTAACAGAATACTCTACATTGTTAGTTTAGACACACAACATCCATATGTTGTTGGAGGAACGACGAGCTGTCTATACGGGAGGGGGAACCGGGAACCGGGGACCGAAGAACATTGAAATCAATCATGCTTGACAGGATAAGGAGTAGGTGGCTGACTTTGAGTGTATGTGTCCTTGCTTTTACTCAGACATGTATGTATATACATATGGCCTATCCTATTTGTATCACCTCGTCGTTGAGGTATCATCTTCCTTTATAATAATCTTGTTAACAATACGGATATGCTATATTCATATCCTGGCCCTCATCACATAAGTAGTCAACAAGTGTATGAAACTAAACTATTACAAAAAAAATTCTAGCGTTTCCATATTCCATACGGTAATAGATAAATATGTATATACGTATCCAAAAACAAAAAGGGATACGGGTACACAATCATCGGTTTTCGGTACCGCAATAATGATGACATTAGTGCTTGTGTACTCTCTGCTATCCTAAACCTATATTTTTTTCTAACAGAGATGACATATGAGGGAAAAAATAATAAGAAATGAGGATGAGGGTGAGGGTAGAAAAAATGATGATGATGCTCCTTTTTGTCTCACCTGTTGGCAGGTACAGAAGAATATTTCCACATGTTTTCCAATCGTTTCCCTAAACCAAAGCCATAAGCTCGATTCCTTTTCCCAAGTCCAAATGAGTACATTGAATTGGGACCTTGTGCCTTTTTGTCCGGGAAATTGTACGAGTCTAGAGCTGGGGAGTAGGATTCTTCATATGAGGATTCTGATGGTTCTTCCAAACTCCTTTTCCCGAGACCAAAATCATATTGAGGTCGTTTATATTGTGAGGCATATGAGTACATTCGTTTCAACATGTCAGACTCATCTGGTATTTGTCTGGACCACGCATACGAGCCCACCACCAACAAAACAAATATCTGCGATAACAGTAAATTTGATATTTTCTGCATTTTTGTAATGCTCTTGCGTGTAGTTCTCCTCTTTCTAAAAATTAAACAAACATTTTCATCATCATTTATTATTTTCTGCATTTTTGTAATGCTCTTGCGTGTAGTTCTCCTCTTTCTAAAAATTAAACAAACATTTTCATCATCATTTATTATTTTCCACTTAAAATTGTCATATATACATATATTTATCATATACGTATACGTATATGATAAAACTGAATCATCACGCTCGTGCCTCAAATTTTCCTTTCCATGAATTAACCCTCTAAACAAATCAACGGTCATGTCTGGGAAATTTACTGAAGATCAAAGTAGAAATCAATTGTGTATGATTTTAGTATACGTGGCTTAAAATAAGTTGTATCAGCTCACTGCAAAATATGGTACTGAAACAATTATTGATTACAATTATTTGACTCGTTGGTTGGATTATATGAGTGCGAATACTTTCAATTTCAATTTCAACTTGGGGCGACTCAGTACATGGACAAACATTACCAACTTTCAAATGCAGATACACATTTAAAATGAAACTGATGTGCTTGCAATTAATTTTATAAGTGTTGTAGATTCCGTCGTTTGTTAAAATACGAAGAGAGAGAGAGGGGGGAAGCTTCATCGGGGACATGTGAAAAATCTTTTTTCAGTGGAAAATGTCGAGTGTTATGAGAGCAGGGAATGAAAGGGGGAAAGAAGGTAAGAGAGAAAGAGACTGTGGATGGATGAGGTTTCAGTAGAGAAAATAGACCCATATGAATCCGTAGAGGAAGTGGAGGAGTTCTTGTAATCAGAAAGGAAGACTCGTAAAACCTTTAATTACTTCATACTTGAAGACAAATTGGCAATTTGGGATTGGTTACAAACAACAAATGGGAGGAAAGAGATTGAGAGATTGCAAACCACAAAAGTAAGGTAAATTGTAAATGAGCTTCAATGGAGATCTCCGCAAAAGTACAGTCTAACCTCCCAACTTTTCTCCACAGATGTTCAATTTAATGAGACTCCCCTTTCACCACCATTCACATGTAACATATCGTATATATATCTATATATAACAACAAGTGGTTGCTCTGATTAACTCACAGCCTCGGGTACATTTTATTTGATATCATCCTCAAACTCCAACTCTGTTCTGTTACCAACACCCATTGCCATTTCATCATGGAAGAATCTAGTAAATTCAAATACTCGATGAAAATTAGTATATGAATATCAGAGAAAGAGAAAAAATTTCTCTTTTATATAGTATACATGTAAGACAATTGAAACTGTCTTCCATTTTGTACAACAAAATTGAATTTTAATGTCTGTGAAATTTAATTCCATTTTTTTGTATCGTTTTTATCAACTGTACATATAGAGTTTAAAATTTTGACATGATAAAAGAAATGCCAAAGAATGTGTTTATCCCCCAAAAATATTCTTGTAGAGATGAAGTAGAAAAAGTAAAGGAAAAGTATATATACCATTTCACACACTGCTCAAAATAAGATTAGAGTTAATAAAAAAGGAACGTCACTTGGAATTCATGAGAGGAGTCATCCATCATTTAAATATGTCAATCAGCCTCCACACTTGGAACAAATCTAATCTCCCGAAAAGTCAAGAGAACTTCTTTCTTTCATGCATGCATACATATGTGAGCGGAGGAAAGGGAAATGGCGGACAGAGTAGACGAAGAAGAAAGGACAAATTCGAAATTCTCATTTGCATGTTACATTCCGGAATTTTCTCCAGGAAAAAGTAGTTCAACGCTTAGAAGAAGTTAAGGTAAAACCTCAGTTTTTTAACTTGAGCAACTGGGAACCCGCACAGATATTCAACTTAGCAGCCAGCCAGCCAACCCTCGTGACAATCTCTTCATGTCACATGTTCACAGATACACTCACTTTCCTCATCCTCATCTTTTTCCTCACAACCACCACCACATAAACTTGGAGACAAAACTTCAGGACGTGAAGGGAAAAAGTAAGGAGTTAGGGAAAATGAAGGGATGTCTCAACTCTCCTCCTTCTTGTGAAATAGAAGACAACATTTCTGTGGTACCCACACTTCTTGACATACAAGATATTGCATGCATATGTGAAAGAACAAACTTGAGACGGAGTGTGTTCATTTTCTTTATTCTCATCTTCACTATACCCACTTCTTTCTACATTTTTATGCAATGTCTACTTGGAATCGGATGGACGGTAACTTTTTATTACATTTTCCCTCAAACTACGTGTAACTACCGTATATTTTCCATGGAAATCTTTCCCTCTATAACATAGAAATACATAGAAACTATGTGCTTTCGTTTAAAGTATTTTTTGTACATTTAAATTTTGTATTGATATCTCACCAAAAGAGAAAGGGGGGAAAGTGAAAGTTGTGTGTCATCTCACTACCCGTCCAAACTTTCACCTAACTATTTTGTGCATAATGTTATTTATAGATTAATTAATAATCTCTGATTCCAGGGAAATCATTTCAAAATTTCTCAATTTCATATGCAAACAATCACGAAACAAAACTTTTCGAGTTTTAAAATGTGCAAATGGAAGGGACTGAATAGAAATTTTAAATCCACCAAATTTTGGATATTTGGGCTCGTAAATTCACATAGAAATTCCAGTTGCCTATATATGCCACATGTTCACTTCCTTATCCTTTTGCTACAGTTTCCCTAGAGGCGATTCTAGGGAATGTTGGCCAGTTTTCTCATTGTCTGTGTGCAAAATGTCCCGGGGTTTGGTTTTATTGATAGGTGAGAAACTTTATTTTTCTATTTCCTTTTTTGTTCACCTGTCGGCCATTTTCTATTTTACTTTTGAAATTCTCCCCAATTTACATTGCAATCAATATAATAAAGTCATTCGCCTATCTAAAGCATCAAATCAATGTGTTAAACTTGTAATTCATTGGAATGGTTTGTAAATATTTCTCTGGGGATCCAAACAAACTTAGGCGGCTACACACAAACAAAGGAAGGGGATTTTTAACAAAAAACTCTGTGTGTGTACATGTTAGTCAACTTTTTCTCTCTCAGACACTGACAAAGGTAATGAAGACAAAGCGAACGGAGAAAGAGCACGAATAGAAGCTCAAAACTAGATGAAATGGCGTCGTAGACAATTACATTGGAAATTTAACGAATTTTAATTGATTTAAAGTTTTTTTTTGCAATAAAACATACGTTCAATGGAACGCCGGAAAGTAAACTGTAAAAACGTGTGTGCTTTTGGACGGAATGACTTTGACGAGAACCGTGAATATGCGAAGAGAGAGAGAGAGAGCAATGCAATAAATATACGAAATAGGGAAATCCGTTGTGTATAAAATATCCAAGCAAAATGTTTGAAGCATTAACTTTCCACTTGAACAAAAAGCGATTTCCATCAGCGAAATGGACTGTACCGTGATTACCGACTAGTTAGAAGCCTTTTTAGTTTTAGTGGATAGTCTACAGTCTATATGAAACTGAAACGAAATGAACTGACAAACAAATGCAAAGACACACTAACTCAACCCATTTCTTCACTTTCCAAAGAACAAAACCTGCACCTATACACATATACATATTTAAACATACAGATAAAGGCATCATCATCATCACCATCATCATCATAATCATTATCATCCTTTGGAGCCATTTATTTACATGTTGATGATCAACTAAAAGTTCCATCGAGACCAGTCCATTACTCTCCCTTTGGACTGGAACGCACTGGATTTCCTTGTCACAGGACCAGAAATCCCATGACTTGAAAGCCATTTTCAAAGACCTTCCTCCAAAACACACACACACATGCAGTTCGGTTGTTCTATAGTTAATTTCCAGCTAATTCTTCTTCGTATTCCAGATGTAGGAAACACTTCAAATCCATTTTCTATATTCACATCCTCCTTCTCCGTTTAAGCACCTACGCATTTTATCGAATACGTGGAATTTTCAAATCAAATGGCTGGGTAAATCTTCAATCATTCCAAACTAATAACAAAATCAGCTAAACTGCTTCTAGCTTCTAGCAAATAAAGTAATATGTAACTTTCCTCAAATTAAAAACTAATATAAAAGCAATATGTACTTACTTTTGAAGTTTGGATTAATTAAACAGATTATGGGAATAAAAATATGGTAAATTACATCTCCTACGTACTCACAAGCACAAGCACATGGATTTTTTTGTTATACAAGGAAGGAAACTCAGACACAATGGTGAAGATGGAACTCGGTGAGTAAAGTGTGTAGGTGTGGAGAGGAAAAGGTAGGTGGGTGAGTTGTTATTTCATTATAAAAAAAAAAGTATTGTATATTTTGTATGGAGAAAGTTTTCAAGTCTTCAAGTGAAAATAGTCCTCGTCAATTTTGTTCTAGAGTTCTTTTGAGCGTCTATCATATTTCATTCAAAATCCCACAAGAAAAAAAACCAACTTGAATTCGAGTTTGAACTCGAATTCACTTTTGACTGATCGTGAGAATAAGATTCTCTTTGTCATTCACACACATTCACATATACGAGAGAAAAATCTAGTTTATTTAGTTTATTGTCAAAGGATAATATCCTCCTCACAAGAAAGATGATCACTAGCATACGAAATAACTCGTAGGAAATTCTGTAAGGTACACACACACACACGTTCGTGTCAAACGAAATGGAAAGAACATAGACAATTTTTTCTTCTTCTGTATAGAACAGACAAAACGTGTCTTTGTGTTTCGTTATTACATCAGTGAAATAAAATACATTTGAAATATTTAAACACCCAGGCAAATCCTATACATAAAAGGTTTTTTCCTCCACATTTTATGTGGTATAGTTAATCAGGCATTTGACTCTCATCATATTTTTAATTTTAGAATCAAATACGAATGAATAAAATAGACGACGACTCGAGTGCACAAAAGGGCTACTCAAAATTCTTCTTTAAGAGAGCGAGAGAGAGAGATAAATGGGATTATGACGACGGGGAAATGAATTTTGGTTAAACACTTTGAATACGTACACAAAGTTTTCTCAAACTTTATCGAAAAATCTCGTCCATACTTGGTCGTGTGTATTTCCGACATCCAATCGGCATTCGGCATACCACTTAATTTGAATTCCAGATTGAATAAATCTGAATCCTCAGCTGCCTGCACAGCGACTTCACGAGATTTGAACATGGGAAATACAGAATGTATATACTGATAATTCAAAGGGAAATGTGTATAAAAGAAATCAATTACTGAAGCAATTAACTCTGAGCTTAATTTGTAGTTATGAGGAGAAATGAGGACGACAAACGTCACTTGTGTGACTTCCATTTTTCCTTACTTGTATCGTATGAATGTTCTCTGTACTTACGGAAAGCCAGCGACTGTCGAGAGGTTGGGAAATGAAAATATGAGGTGCTGTTTTCTTCGTATCCGATCGATGACGATGATTCAATCACTATATACTATTTTGTACGTGTTTTAATCCCAAATATAATTCAGTCCGTTAATTCATTTCCCGAATGAAATACTCCACACACATGTTATAGCTAGACAGATCCATAAAAATGTATCATGTGTGTATTTTCCTAATAAACCTCAACCCTCAAACGAAAACACAAGTACCTGTATATTTGCTGTAGAAAATCAATTTTCTCAATGAAAGGTCTCGCAGTTTGGAAGCAAAAGTGGGCGGTCTCAAAACTCTTTGTCACCTAATGATTACTCTCTTGGAAAAATACAAATAAATCGAGTCAAGAGGAACTGAAAATACAGGGCTGAATGAATGGCTGAGCAGCTCAAACCAGATACAAAGGTTGCAGTCTGTGGGCAAAGAAAAAAATCTTGAATGGCTTTTCGGCTCGACAGAGAGAAAGTCCTCACTTCACCAATGGACAATTCCCTAGCTGAAGATGAGATGAGATGAGACAAGAGAAGATGAAGATTCTTGACTGTTGACTCTCGAAGAAAAGGGGATTTTGGTCACTCGAAATGGATGGTGACAATGACATGGATTACTCTCTTACGTCAATTCCCATTCAATACATCACATTGTCAGATGCACTTTCTAATTATACTTTCATTGGGTAAATGTTGGAATGGCTAGAAAAATCCCCTACACATTCACAACCATTCTCTATTTATACGTAAAAGGGGAGTGGGCACACAGTTGAAGCTGTTGCATACAGAATTTTTCCATTCCACACAATTTAAAATAAAAAAACAACAATATCGGTAAATGTAGGCAATTCTTCCTGTTTGGTTTGACAAAATGTGGGATGTTTGGGAAATCATTTGAAAAGTGTCTAAAGGACTCAATATAATGTAGAACTGGAAAAACGAAAAGTCAAACCTTAGTTTTAAGATTTGTGGCACTGGGAAAGAATTTGTGTACACAGGATTAGAGTTTGAGTGACTTTATTTATATGCATACAAAATGAGGGCAAATTTTGAAAATGTCAATTTATGGTGAAATAAAGTAAGATATATGATCATGTCCTTCAGAGTAGTTCAGAGCCCGAGCCAATACATAGAATTGGAAGTGAGAGCGGCACTGAGATCAAACCTGAGGGTTGATTTCCCTTGCGTGACTCGCAACAGTAACAGCTCAGAGTTCACAATCTGCCACAAGATTTAAGATAATCTCCGACTTGAATGTCACTGCAAACATTCCCTCTGCTCAAATCTTGATTTCCATTATTATCTTCTCTATTTAGCCGCATGGGCGTCTCTGCCCCCATCAACTTTGTCAATCCAAAGAAGATTTGCGGCTCTTTCTCTCTCTCTCTGATTTTCCCTTCCAACTCCCAACATTATCAGACAGCATTAGAATTAGCAAGGGAAATAAATCTGTGTAAGCTTTTCGCTTTCCCCTCAGCCTCATCCTTGAAATGACAGCACTTTTACTCTCTCTCTCTCTCACTCTCAAATCAATGTACAAAAAACTCCAGTTTATACACATGACGAAAAACGTGTGTCTGTGAGCTTTCTAGGTATGAAATGTGAATCCGAATAAATTCTCTAATTCATATGAATTCATAAGCTTGAAAGTCACACACGTTCCAGTGGAAATGTCAACGTCATGCCCTGCCAAAGTTTAAATGAAAATGCATGTACACATTTCATTTCCCAACACTTTCTAATTTAATTAATAAAATTTCATGCCCAATCCAAGAAGTCTTTCAACACAAGTCAAGTTTAACAAGACAACAGTCCTTGTTCGGTCTGTCTACAAGCAGGCAAATGCAACTCGGTTCAACTTTAAGTTTTAAATTTTGAATTCTGGAAATCGTTGTTGCCCGTGTATTTTGACAATACTATTTTCTCAACTCAGCAAAAGAGATGTTTACATAAAATTAGTCCATGTACTAAGAACTAATCAAATGTGTTCGTTTTTAATACGGTAGAGTTGTAGTTAAAATAAGATGCCATCAATGACCATTACAATGGGAAATAGTTGGCGAAATGAAGGGAAATAATAAAAATTCAAGTGGGGCAATAAAACGAAGAGGAAGACTGGGGAAAGCGAGGAGAAAGTTTTGTCACTGAGAAACATGACGACAGTGGCAAGAGAGAGAGAGAGAAATAAAGGGAAATAGGGGGAGGGGTGCTGGAGCATGGCGTTGCATGTGTGTAGGGTGTAATGATCACTGTAGACTGTAGGGTCTAGTTGTCAGTATGTCGGGAGAAAGTCAGGGAAAGAAAAGTTGATGTGGGGTTGGTACAGAGAGAGGAAACAACAACAAGAGGAGGAGAGACATAAGTCCTTGAGTGAAAGGAACCAGACAAGACAAAGTACTTACATGGACTCTAAGGGATTCAACTAGAAAGAGAATAAGTTTCTTCTGCGAGAAGAAAACCAGTACGAGCGTGTTTGATGAGGTTTTGCGCTGTTCAGAGAGAGAAAAAATGGTGGTTTCCTTCTTTCTTCGCCCTCGCATTATACAATATACATATAGCTGCTGCTGCATGAATCTTGGCCTGTTACTAAAAGATGAGGATCCCATATGAACGAGCAACAGGGAGTTCAGTATAAGAAAATCAAAATCTTTTTATGCCACTTTAGCATACAAATAGCATTATTATGCCTCACCATGATAAAAGAAAAACTTTTCCATATTGAACTCATAGAATGTATACGTAAAGTTGAGAGATTTTCCCTTCTCAAGAGCACCCACAAAGTCCATCCATATTGTTTCAACTCGAGGAATTCCGATTCAGCTTTGAGGACTTGAACAAGGAAACTCTTCAAATTCAAATTTAAATTCTAAATGGGTGATTGCACCACGTAAATAACAAGTCAATATCCACAAGTACAGGCTTTTAAAGACTTTGTAGGTATTCCTTACTTTTTACTTCCTTTTTGATGCATCCAATAAGTTTCTCTCTCTCCCTTGAAATCCGCTTACAAAAATACCTTGAAGCTCTCTCCAATACAAAACTCAAACAATATTTCCAAATAGAATCTTCGTCTAATACACAATTTTGAGAGACAAAGAGCATGAAATGTATATGCGTGGATACTTTCGGAAATATGCTGCCACACGTCCAATTCATAACTCGTATCGACAATTTTGAAAGGGAAAATCAATGCATTTTGCATTAATTCAAAGACTTTTCATAAAAAGTGATCGTTGAGAGTTGAGATGGACTTTGTAAATGATGACCAATAAAATAAAATAAAACTTGAATGTGGCTACAGTGCGGCCTTTATCTATATCGCCTACACTTAAAATTGTTGTTTTATGCTTTCCGTATAGATGACCAAATTACATGATGATAAATGTATTTCCAAGCTTTGTTGCAAAAAGAAAATCTTGGAGAAAGTCAAGTCTTTTGACGTTTATATTAAAAATAATGATAAAACTGTATTACAGAAAGAGAAAGAGAGAGAGAAAGAGAGGAGTTGAGAAGCAAATGGATTTATTTGTGAAGATTTCTTGGGAAAACTCTCAAATAGACCCGGATTTGAGTGATAAAGCCCAAACGGTATAGAGTTTCCAATTTAAATCTAATACATTTGTATACGGAAATGGGAATGGAAACAGAATATGAGCTTATTTATACACAATCCCTACAATTCCTTAAATTCTGACGGACTCAAGTAAAACTACATGACAACTTTTTTTTTTTCTAGAAACAGCTTCAAACTAGAATCTGACTCGTACAAATTGGCAATTTTTAACACATTCTAGAGTTAGGGGGTACACAATTTCTATGTACTTTACTTACGGCAAATACTTTCTCCCCGTGTACGGTTTTTCAATTGGCCAAAGGATTACATGTAAAAAACTTTTCTTTTCTTTTTGGTGTCTTCTGAGAAATATTCTATTATGATTCGACTACGAATGATAAAAGTGAGCATGCCCTAAATTCTAAACACAAAAATTCTTTTGTGGTATGTAAAAAAATGCAGTGGAATTCTGCATTATGAATCCATGAATTATCAAATGAATGCAATATGTAAATGGACAACAACAAATGACAGGAAAACTTTTAAATTGTTTTTCGGTTGTATCGTCATCATGACGATCATGTGGATGTGGACGTCATGTTTTTACAGAAATATCCATCTGTTTTTAGTTTTTGTTCTCTGTCTTGTTGTAGGCGGTTTTGTTTGAGTCTTCAATTGTTTCAAATGAAGAATATATGGACACGTGTGCACTTTACATGTTAATTACCGTTGGGCAGTATGTACTTATATTATAGAAAAAGTTTGTCCCGACAATTAGATTTAGTTTCGTATATCCTCTCCCCAGATGATCATACAAATAATATTGGTACTTGAAAGATTGCCCTTGTATTATTTCATTACAAAATTTCTGTATATCAGTTCTCAAAAGAATTCAAACTAAATAGATGGATAATTGTATAAGGTTTTCGCACACAGCCACACACACACACACACACACAAAAGGTTCCGTATGAGCTAGACTACGAAAATATGTACAGAAGAGGAGTCACGGAGACTTACTTGGTATACTTAGCTGACAGTTGTTGGTTGTATCATGAATTTTGAATGATGTATGCTGAAAGGAGTAGTCGTTTATTTACATGTACATACTACATACACAAACAAGTGGGGACTGGGTACTCCAAAGGACATAATTGACGACGTTTTAAACAGTCAAACTTAATTACGACAATATCTGGATTCACGAGAGACTCGATGAGAGAGAAGGAACTCAAATAAAACAAGTCTTCATAGTCAAAATGTTCATATAACAAAATTTCCCTCTCTCTCTCTTTCTTTCTTTCTTTCTTTCTTTCTTTCTTTCTTTCTTTTCTTCACATGGAGTTTGGTTACATTGAGAAACAAGAGTAAATTACATTAGGAGACGCTCAAGCTCAACCATCAATCCTCCCCAAAGTCTTCTCCTGTACATTAGTTCCAAGTAACTTCATCCACAGAATATATCCACATGACTATCATTCCCATGGAGTTTACATCCAGTTGAAATAATTGTTCTTGTCTCGCGCCCATTTGACTTTTCTTCCCAGCGGCACTTGCCCTTTTACACTTTCCCCCTAACTCTCTCTCTCTCTCTCTTTTCCTCTAGTTATTTACCCGACGTTCTTTCTCGCCATACAAACAAAAAAATTCTGTATACAATGTGTGTGTGGTGTACTTCGTGCTCCATTCTCATTTTGCTATTTTCTTTTCAGCTGGCAATGTAGGTATAAATTTTGTACTCATTCCAAGAGGAGCGACAAGATTACTACCAAGTCGCACGAGCCACGAGATTCTTAATTCTCTCTCTCTTTCATGGAAATGACATATGTGCGTCATGTGACCCCGCACCATCATTTCATTTGTATAGTCCCATTGTGTGTATGTGTGAGAGAGAGAGAGAGAGAGGTTGTCTGTATTTGTACTCTCAAAGTCAAGTCAGACATACAAAGTCAAGCAATGACAAGCGGACTACTGATAAATTACTTGACTCATCTCCTTTCCTTTCCTCATTTTTTCTTATCCTCCAGTCAACTGGCATGCTGTGACTAAATCGTAGTATAAATACAGCATGAAATTCTTGTCAGAGAAAGTTCATGGATGATCGTGTACATTGAGAGGGAGCAATTGAGAGAAGATGGCAATGGTGATGAGGATGACAAACCGAATCGCAAACATATTGTATGAGCATATGGTTGGATAAATACCAACATATTTTGCCTAAAGGGTTTTTTGAGATGTGGATTCATCATCATATGTATATATGTTCATGTTTATGTTCATGTTCATGACCCCTCACAGAGTACAAAGTACAGAGTTCATATCCAGTCGTCATTTATTCAAATAAGTTGTCATGAATTTATGAGGATTTGGAGAGGTTCAGAGGAAGGATAATTACTCACCAGGATAAGTTGGTATAATTCCGTATTATATTTGGGTGAAAGGAAGGCTATGCACACAATACAATATATATATATGGGATTTTGACGTAAAATGAAGGGATGACAGCAATGTGTGTGTGGCATTTGAATATGTGGAATCAGTTTGATTCTCCTTTGTACGCTACATTCCAACATCTAAAGAGTACAAAGTACGAACCATCAAGAACACCTACACATTGTGTGAATTGTAAATTGAAGCTATCAAATTTTGAAATAATGAGAATGCGAGAAAATTTCTCCTCCGGTTATTCGATACTAATGAAGTGGAAATGTGAAAGTCAAAAGTACAGACTGCTGCTGTGACAGTGGAGAAATAAAGAGTGAGAGAAAGTATCTGTACAGAGCATGACGAAGTATCTGTACATATGTTCTTGGTGTATCCATATCAGAAGATTAAATAAGAACTGGAAGCATAAAATCTGTGTGTGTGTGGCCTACAGGATGGATAATCATAATCATATAGACAACACTCTCGTCTCCAATGAAGAAGAGAAAGAGCCCCAAATTTCCAATAATAGTTAAATCCTCTTTCTTTCACTCTGTGTCTGTCCAAGAGCTCTATATAATTCATAATCGCCCATTTACAACAGCTTTTCTACCCAACTCGAGCCGGGATTCACGTTCACAGATTAAATGACATTACAATGGAGGAATAAAACGAGTTTATTATCTAATGAATACTGAGAATTCCTGTGTGTCAGTTTTAGTCTTGTGTAGGAACGTGAATGAATATAAAAAGTTCATAGCAACTATAGACAATGGGGTAAAATTGAAATGAAAATATTTTGTAGTCATCCATACGACACACACATGGCGGGGAATACTTGGGAAGTATACAGCGATCTGTTTCCTTTCATTCCTTCTAAACCAATTATTATTTTTCATGTCTTTGTCTTTGTCTTCCAGCCAGAACAAAACAGACTTTCTGTATTTTCCCTGTACAACACAAATCATTTTACATTATGAGTACATCCAGACTTTATACACTGAATATTAAATTCGGTCAGTTGCCAGTAACAAAATTCTCACATGCCAGTAACAAAAACGATTGTTCTTCATGTTCGTTACAGAAAACAAGGGGTACAACGAGACTTTTGTTTGATATCTGTAAAGCAGTCTGCAGCTGCTGACTTGGACTAGGTATGTGTGTTGTCCACAAATGAGAGAATTGTTTTACTCCACAAAACTGGAGCATTTTTGTTTTTTTGATGTAGGTACAGCATGCATTTGTCCGAAAAAGTTACCGACTCCAAGGTTCAAGTCCATAGACAGAAAATATATAATATAATATGACCATGGCTCACCAGTTGGTTATAAAAAGACTGTATAATTTATAAGTTGGGAAGGGATTTCGAGGCCGGAAAGGCCTGCATTTTGTACAAATGCAGCCACGTCTCTTTGTATGTTTGAATTTGTAGTGTTGAGTTGTGTGTAATCGTGAACATAAACCAGGTAATATTACATATTAAATATTAGAAATGAGCCCGGCCTCGTGTATGTAGATTTATGGTGAGCTGTCTTTTTAGTTTTCATTCTCCTTTTTTCGCCTCAATTCGACTCGACTCGACTGTAGTACATAGTTAGTTAGTGTTTGTTGTTGGTTGGCTTGGTGGATTATAGTGCGTCAGTGAGTTAATAGAAATAGAGAAAATATAATGGAGATGAAGGGAACTGGGGAGCAACAACGAGCTTTGTGTGTGAACTTCTTTATTGAATTGAGTTGTTGAGGGGAGTAATAAATGTGAGAAAGTCCATATAGAAAGTTTTTATGTCATGGTTGGAGCGGTAGGAAGGAATATAAGGCAAACATGTATTTACGTAGGTGAATACTCAATACCATTTTGTTATTATTCTTCCTATTTCATGTCCATGTACAGTAATATGAGGGCAATCCTAACATAAATTGTGTGTGTACAAGGGTTAAACTATCGGCTTTCTTTTGAAGAATTAAATGTATGTCTTTCATATCCCTTTTAAATGGTAGACTCATATTATGCAATTCAAAAAAAAGGCGCTTTATGAACATATTCACTTGGAGAGGAACGTCAGGAAATATGTTGGGCCATTATATTTACATTTACATACACTGTCGGCATCCATTTTCAGTTTTTGTTTTTTTGTATGCAGCCATTTTATCAGAGAAATAGAAAAGCCGTTTTGATTGTGATTTCCGAGTATTAACGACGAACTGAAGCTAAAAAAAAGTTGTTGATCTCTATGGGAAAACTAGTCAATTGTGTAACACAGGTGACAAATCCAGGGGTTTGACTTTTTACTTTCTCCCCGTTTGCATTTCCTCAGTGCGTATTAGCTTGGAATTGTGTTGGTAGAATGCCCAGGAATATTATTTTATTTTTAATCAGCTCTCTCTTCACGTTTTCTGTATTTAAGTAAAACAAAGTAGAGAATATTGACTACACTTGAGCTGAAATATGGGAAATAAACTCTCTCTCTCTTTTTTCCGTACTAATGACCTTTTAATTAGTGTTTTTCATATCCAAACGTATTCCAGTATTGCCTATACAGAATATAATAATAATAAAATACATGACCAAGTTTTACCTTTCATCTCTGTACTTGCAAAGGGAATTTGTAAGCTCTTGTAAAAAACATTAATAACTCTAAACAAGTTGCGAGAAAGTATAAGTTTTCATGAGTACTTTTGATTCTTTTCACAGTTCATTTACAGGAACAGAAACAGAAGAGAATTTGAAAGAGACCAAGTCTAAAATAATATCAAAAACCATGTGTCAAATTTCCATCTGTGACCTGAAATCCATTTGAAAGGAACAACGACTAACCAGATTTGCCATACATACGATATATTTTTGATCTTTCGATTCGATTCATTTCCTCTCTCTCTCTCTCTCTTTTCATTTTCAAGCATTGAAGTTCCTCCGTTTTCAAATGGCATCGTTCCTTTCCCCATTCTTTTCAAGCCACAATTTGAACTCGTTCGTTGTTAAGTATAGACTTTCTAATTTCTTGTTTTCCCGATGAAAGTTATCAACTCTGATGAACTTGGATCCTGTGAGGATTCCATGAGGATGGCAAGTAATGCAATAAACATTTTCTCTGTCATATAATTCCAAATCCGAAAAAATAAACAAGTTTTTGTCCCACAGAAGCGTACATACAGACATACATACTGTAATTTGGTACATTAGATGATTGAAAATGAGAGTTTATGACACTCATAATGCCTAGTTTAGATCTTCTGATGAAATATACCGAAATACTGAAATAATAAAAACGAAAACCGAGTTAACAAAAAAGCAAATTTCTTAATATGGATCAGTAAAGTTTTGGTGTGTGTGTGTGTGAATGTTTTCGCACTCCCACAATCCTCACCACGTATGAAGAACAATTACAAGACAAATTCCAAAGTTAAAAGGGCCTCTTGCAAGTATAACTTTCTTCGGTTTCTCGTGCTTTTGCTCTTGTACCCTCGAGACGCGTAAATATCATTAAACTTGTGGTTGTGTTGGTTTCTGCGGCTGTAAAGATACTCAAAGTATGTACACACCGAGTGCACAATAAACATGAAGTCGAATTCACACGTGTATGGAGAAATACGTACACGTAAATGCTCCGTGTGAGTGTTAATGAAATGGAAAAGTTTCTCTAAGATTCAGTGGCAATTCTTATTCTACTACACAGAGTACAATGAAAAATATGGGGTACAAGTTAAACTAGAATAATACACTATGAATTTCATTCATTTATAACGTGGGCTCAAGTTTGGGTAAAACTCTCCTCGTCACGCACGCCTCCCAACTCACAACAATGCAGAAAAATCATACTCATTGGAATAGAGACATGTTTCCGTTGAATTCGAGTACAATATTGAATAACCTTTCCTTACATGCACCACAACTTTTGGGACAAAAGACTCGGCAAAACTGTTGCATGTTTTCTCTCTTTCCTGCATACAGTTTGTCTGTCTATGGAAATAACTTACTTCGGACTGTCCTGACATAATGATGACAAATGCAAGAGTCTGGGTAATTTGATACATTCTATATGTGTGTGAGACGACTGTAATTGTATTCAAAATTCTCAAACCAACTTTGTACACACAACTGACAATACAAAGAAATTGAACACACAAAATGTGTGACAGCGAATTTAAAGCGCTGCGTAATTACACAATTTACTGGGTGAAAATGCAGGGGTATCAACAATTTCTGTATCAGAATTTGCAATGTGTAACTCCAACGACACAAAGCCACCATTATCCAATTTTGTCAAAAGTAGAAATGGCGTCATACTTCCTTGATAAATAAAATGAACGTCAATTTGAATATTAATAGTAAATGCTTAAATTGCATAATGTAGATGCACATGAACAGTTAAAAGGATGTACCGTCACCATCATGAAATTTGCAAGGAGAAAGTCTCATGTCCAAGAATGTATGTAAACATTTTATTTATGGGAGGAAAAGGAAGGGAAAAGAAGACAGGCAGACCAAATTAACAGCTACAACAAAAAAGGAAACCAAGCTTTCATCATTTCCTTACACACACATTTCTATGCATACTCGATTCTTGTACATTCTTTTTTGTGTGTGTGTGTGTGTGTTGTTTCCTCTTCCTGGCACAAAATAAAAACTTATGTTCATTTTTTAACGGGGAAAGAGAAAGAGTTGAGAATGTGAAGGAACAAAGTCGGAGAGGAAACTCTCTAGAGAGAAATTTATGCTACGAGAAGAAGAATTACGAAATAAAAGAAATATTTCTTACGTAAAGAAAAAGAAAGAGGAAAAGACTAACCAACCTCATTGGTGGAGAAAATTGTGAAATAAGCCTTGATTTGGAACTGCATGTTAGCAAGTTCTGTACTTCTCTATTTCTTTCTATCTTCCTTCTTTCTTTTAGTGTAGAAGAAGCTAACATGAGAGATCGATCATAAACCATGGACAGGATATAAAGAAAGCACAGTACAGTGTAAGTCGTTGGCAAACAAAAGATTTGAGGCGAATAGTATCTGTATTCTCTTTCTCTCTCTATTTCACATGTGAAGAAACGACCAACACACACACTCCCATTTACTCACTTGCTTACTAGAAAATCTGCTTTGAAGCATAAACTATTTTCTCAGAGATAACGTGAGGAAAAGTAGATAATGTACGCATTTCAACTCAACTATAAGTATGACATACATAAGTTATAAGTCCCTCAACAGGAACAACCTACATCACATCCTCTATCATTCTATATACCATTTCAAATGTTTCACTTTCATGTTTTGACGTCTCCATGCTTTATGCCATGTATTGTGTAGTATGAACTCACCCTAAAATATCCCCACACACATTCCCTCGGATTTCTCAACAAAAAAAACAGACACACACACACACAATGAAGACTTTTAAACTGAATGAAAAATCATATCATAGTGGGAAAGAAGCCTGCGTATGGGGAAATACAACTGTACATGTGAACTTTTCTCAGGATGGGAGGCTGATCGTTCAAGTTTGTTGGATGTCGGTCTGCTGATCTTCAAAAAAATAAAAGTCAAAGCTCATGCAGGAAATTCCATGAGGTGCTCTCTATATAATCTACACAACTTGTTGTATCCATACACACGGTACACAACATGATACAATTCGGCCATGCTTGGAAAATGTATACAAACCCTGTTATTTTTACACATGTGTTGAGTTGAGTTCACAAATGTAGAACCTCCGACCAAGTAAAGACACTGCAACTTCATTGTATTGTGTAAAGTGCCCATAGGAAATCGCACAAACGTAACTCTCTCTCTCTTTCTCTCTAACTCTCCAAGACAAGGAAAGACAATTCCAGAGAATTCCAATTCTGATTTTCATTGCATAACTTTCTCCTTCTTTCTCTCCCTTTCTCTCTCTCTCTCTCTGTTTCTTTTCTCTCCTCATAAATTTTTGAATTTGAATTCCAAAGGTAGACAAAGGAAATTGTCGAGTAATGAATAGTAATGTCAAGTACTTCCATCCCAACACAACACATGACATCGCATCCCAAAAAGCAAGACGAAAAAAGAAGCACACTCACATCATATCACTTATGAGTCCGTCTTTTTTTACTCCACTCTTTCTTTTGGTCGTCCCAGCTCATGTTTTATAGCCTTCACACTAAATCATGCAAAAGAGATTGCAAATTCTTTGTTCCCTATACCTTTATTTTCTTTTGGTTCCCTCGTCTGCTTGACCAACCAACAGAAACCTTGTCAATTTCCAATTTTGTACACAAAAACTGGAAGTGGACGCAAGACAGAGAGATCCCAATGTTTCCTTGTAGAAACTTAATTTATTTACAGGTTATACTCTGGGAATATACTTATTGCAAATACCAGAGACAACTCCATTGAACGAACAATAAATTGAACTAGCTATACTCAAGCAAAAGGTCAAAAGTCACAGAAATATCGTAGCTCAAGTTTTATTCCTGATGTGGTGGGGAAATGTGGGATATATAGAATTTTATGTCATCAAATTATGTCGTTTCAAAATATTCCTTCAGCGGACCTTGAACAAAATTCGGGTTAATTAAATACAAATGTAAGAAAATACGGGTGACCAGACAGACTACCTCTACATGGTCATAATATGCCATGACCATAACCATTCTTAAGCGGAGAATTTAGATGGGAGGTCGTGTCCAGATGGATCATAAGATGCATATTAAGTACATGGAGAACAATGTGTAATGGGAAACATGAGACGTTTAAGGATTGAGGATGGAGAAGAACCTTGCAAATGACAGAGAAAAATAATTTGGTATAGATAAAAAGAGAGAGAGAGCGAGAGAGAAAGAGAGAGAAAGAGAGAGAAAGTCAAGTGTTGGAGAAAATGAGAAGACATGTAGAGGAAAGGCAAGTTAATTGATCAGAGACACTTGAGTTAATAGAATGAATAAAACAAAGGGGAAAGTATATGTTTTCGGAAATTGAGCAATGTCCTCATCCAGTATTAGTGCAATCCTCATGAACAAATTTCTCTGTTCTCTATTCTTTGTCTGTCTGATTGTGACTGTGAGTGTGTGAGTGTGAGTGTGTGAGTTGAGTGAGTGGAAGATAAAATAGTTTGAGCTCCTCCGAATGTCAAGCAGTATAAAAACAAAGACTTACGAAGGAAAGGAATGGCTTGTGATGAATGACGATGAGATGATGGTATGTCAAAGAGGATAATTAACTGAACTACAGAGACGGATTCCCCCGCAGGGACATTCCATTCATTCAGCAGCCTCCGCCCCAAAAAAATCCAACGATATATATATATGTAATATAACATGGAAAAACAAAATAAAATAAACCAACATGAAACAACAGAAATTCTCACTATCACTAGTCCACCAACACACACAAAGTCGAGACAGAGCTAGTTTTTACTGGGTACAAAGCAACGCAACGCAGCCATAATATATGACGACGCATCAAGAGCATCCGTCTAAGTACATGTACACACTCACACACATTCTCATTCTCCTTCCCTTTCTTTGAGACAGACAAATACAGATACATTTGACTAAGACGAGGTACTTTTGTCAAGTAGGGGAAACTAGTGTGAAATTGGAAAGAAAGCAACTGGTTTGTTGTTTTTCTTTGAGAAAATCATATGGGCGACTCTCCCTTTTCCCCTCTCTTTCTCTTTCTCTCTCTCTCTCCTTCTCTTTGCAAAGAAAGTAGAGCGGAGATCAGCGCTACGAAGCGTTGTAGAAACTAGAGTGAAACCACAAGCGTAAATTTGTATCATCCATACACATCAGGATTGACGCATTGAAGAGCTATGGAAACTTGACAGGATGAAACAAAAGAATTTCTCTCAAAATCCAATGTAACGGAATGTAATTGGACATGAATTACGTAGACGGAGAATGACGTTCAACTTGTTGAGATTGTTCTTGTTCTATTGTCAACATAAAAAGGAACTCACTGAATTTTACTACCCATACTTACGTGAGCAAATATCCCTGTTAGCTGTCGATGCTTTTGGGGGTAGAAAAACTACTGATTTTTAATTATTTCATTAACGGGAATGTAAAGTCATGAATTTATGTTCCTGTTCCCACGGCCCAGAGCCAACTCTTAATTAAAAGAATCAAAAAGGCCTTTACATTTTAATTTCGATTTTGTTTGTATTTTCATTTACATTTTAATTTGAGCATGCAAATAAATCTGTAAGTGTTTCATTGGACAGTGAAAATATGATATGGAAATCGTCACGAGAATTCAAAATCAGAGAACTTGAAATCCCAACGACAGGAGTCTCAACTAAATGATTATCCATGTACGCAAGTTTATTGTTGAAGTAGCAATAAATTGGAGGAAATTAGATTTCCATGCTCAAGTCCTTGCGGATAGAAAGATGAAGACTAGAAAAGTAAAAGCGGGGTGTATTGTCATCTCGCTTCTGTTTTCATGAAACTGAGTTTCAAGCAATGTGTATAGTAGAATGATGTAGAATGCTATATGGGAAGGCCTCCGGCTTTTTTTGTGTGCACTGAGCTCCTCTATACCTCTCAATCTAATTGGCTGTCAAATTTTCTCTATCCTCATCTCATGCCAACTTTCTCTTTACATCCCTCTTGAGAGAACACACACACACACACACATTTGTCCATAAGTACAATGTAAGAGTGTCAAAATAGGCATGGGGAAGAAAAGAGATTTGGAATAACTAAGGATTCTCCTTAGGATTCCCTCCACATTTCTTCCTGCTTCATATTCATTATGTACCCTAATATTTGATTGTATATGCATTTCCTAAGACTGTTTCACCATATTTCAATAAAAGTGACAGAAATCATCCCCCCAAAATTCAATACATACTCTGTGATGAAAAATCGATCAAGATTGTGACAACACGAAAAAAGAATTGAAATCTTATGGGAAATGTGAAAGCCATAAGTCATAACCATAACGTTTGACGTTAGCCATTGAGACCCTTTCGTTATTAAAACATTTCCACATTCATTAGTGTGAAAAGAGTTAAGTGTGTGTGTAATACTGCTCCCCCATCATGCAATTTAATATGGAGAGTCTCTTCAGAAAAGTTAAGCTGAGTAAGTTTTCTCAATTCTCGGTTTGACTGCAATCGTATGAATAGTACTTGACATCAAAGTTAACTGTACAAGACAATTTCCTTAACTAAAAGCCGTCAACCGGAACTCAATGTGTGGCGTTTTTTTTTTCAGCTGTCGCGAAAAAAAAAACGGGAAGACGGGAAATGTATCTTTTGTATTGTCGGAGAATAAGTGCCAGTGACACAAAAAAATGTATTTAACTGTATGGAGAAATCATTGAGATATGAGAATGGATTCACTGGAAACTAGAAATAAGCAACATTTTTTTTGTGGACTATACGACTTTTAATAGATAGTTCTTACTCGCTTTGAAATTTTCAATGGGTTTCTCCAGAAGAAGGAAATTTCCTTCTTCCCATGTTTTCCTTGTCAGTCTTGAATTGACTCTTCAAGAAAATTATGGACATTGTATGTATGCAATGATTGTACTTGAAAAATACATCATAAAGAAATATACAAGAAACTCAAAATGTAGAGCAAGCTTTTTTTCTCAATTTCCGTCTTCTCGGAATAATTACATACACAAATGTAACAGGACGTATATATTCCTCTCATGTCTGAATCTGTTTTCTCAAACTAATTTCATAGTCCCCGACTATTGTAAGATAAATAAGTAGAAAAAATATATGGGGAAAAAGTTGGTGAATGGGGATTGATTATACTGATACGATACATGTTACATGTCGATCCCCATCTGTCTACCATCTATTTACTTTCTATGTACATTTACTTTGACGGCTTTTATCAAAAGTTACAGCTCCGAACTTTCCTATATATATATTATTATATTTTTTTCGTTTTTTTTTTGCATATTGTAACGTTGATAGATATATAAAGAGAAAATAGAAATTGTGCATTAGAAAGACATTTATTACACCTATAAGTAATCCTTACAAAATTTGGGATTTTTTTTTATGTCCTCTCAAATTTCTTCTTGTTGTAAATCAGTTTTATTTCATATTTCCTCCTACTCGATGACTCCCTTATGTGAGCGCTATTCCCTATTCTACTCATCATTTCTACTCTAAACATCAACTTTTTATGTTCAACAAAAGATAAACTATATAGACACTACTTTTTGTATTCCCAATTTCCTCAGAATTTTCACTTTGGCTTTCCCCAAGTTATTGTGTGTGGGTGTGCAATGTGCAATATTAGTGCGAGTACGAGTACGAGAAATTGAATCCCACATCCTTCCTCTCACGTTCAACCCAATATTTTACAATTACCAAAGTCTGGAAGACCAGCAAGCAATTTATTGCTTCGCAAAATCCGACAAAAGTTTTTATACAATATGAATAAATCGAACTGATTCTCTAGTGACTTTTTGTAATCTGATATTTTTAGATTTCCCAGTGATGTATTTTTGAGCAGATTTGTAATTTTGTAATTTTATTAATTAATAATTACTAATTATATAGACTGTAGTTATTGATGATGTTTGGAAGTCATTTGGGAAAACAAAATTTCTCTGCGCAACACTGTATAGGTATTTTTTTGTTGATATGAAATGAAGAAACTCAACAATGTAAAAAGAATTTTGATGACAAGTATATAAAAAAAATGAATTAAATAGACGAGTAAATATAATGATCAAACCTGCGATAGAAGTAAAAGTTGTGGAGATTTGATGGTCAACAGGTGTGTAGGTGGGGTTGTAATTGGAATTGTAACGTTCTTACAGGCTGTGACTGAGCGGAAACTGAGACTTAACTGATGATATTTTCAAGGGATGCTCTCTTTCAAAAATCCGGTTCCTGTCTACTGAATGAATGAATGAATGAGAAGAGTGTGGAAGCGGTAAGAGAAAGAGAGAGCCGGAACGAGTCTGGGAGCAACAGCAACCGATTTGAAGTCAAGCTCAAGTCAAACTGAGAGTTTTGGTGTACAAACTGAAACTTATGGTATATGAAGAGAACAGTTGAGTGGCGATGAGAAGCTAGAGAGAGAGAGAGAGAGAGAGAGAGAGAGAACTGGAAATTGTTTGGTTGAGCAAAATCAAAAAACTCTGGTTATGAGTGTGTTGGTGGGAGTGTGTGAGTTTGCTTGTTTGTTTGTGTGTATGTGTGTGTGGACAAGTAGCTGTAGAACTGCGAAAGTTGTGATGACTCCTCGAAACCTGTCCAAGAAAATATGAGGGTGTAAAAATTTCTGATGGATGAATTTATACGGCAACAGACCTGACGTCATCCCTCAAAACGAGCTAACACTAACAAAACAACAGTCCCTGTAATACATTTCTTTTTTTTCTTCGTAATATCTAAGCTGGAATTCCATGCTGGGGTTTTCGGAGGCAGTCCGTATACTCACAGCCCTTGTGAATTGCGCATCAAGTTGATAGATAGGCACGATGTGAAAGTTTGTGTGTGTGCGTGTGTTTAGACATTACATTATATAAAAGTAAGACGAGTTACATACAAATACAGGCCAAAGCATGATGTCAATTCATCTTCTGATCCTCCTCCCCCCTTTCTACTTTCCTTTAATGCTCCCAGTCTAATATCCCACCCAGGAAAGTGTTCTCAAAAACTAGTCTTCTCTCTCTCTCTCTTTCTCTTTCTCTAGCAACTTGTAATCCTACATATAGGCACTTGGCGCCCACGTCATTTCCCATGGTTCAATTTATTAAACATTCAGGATATCTACAGACAGGCAAAGGCCAAAACTGAACTTATCGAGGAATCATTTCATTTCTCAAGTAAATTACCCAGCTACAACATTTCCCCTTATCGTCTACTAATTGACTCGTCTTAAATTTCCAACGTCAAAATCCTATACAGACTATACACAGAGAATCCTGAGTCATGTAAATACTGTCTACTCCAACTACTCAAAAATAAAGACGTGCGTATAGTTTCCACTTATGTAAACCGAAATTAATCTGTATATATTTGTGTAGGTAAAAACATAATGAAGTATATTATAATATGTGTATATTCTGCGGCTGTTTTAATTGTTTTAATTAATTACTCGACAAGTGTAAGTATGCATGATATTTACTTTTATTTGCGATTCTTTTGTCCTTTTTAAATACTAATTGGTAAGAGGCTACACAAATATTTGAAGGTAAAAATGAAATACCGAGTAATATGTGGGTTGAACTTGATGGCATTGTCTTTAATTAGCATTTTCAAATGAACAGAATTTGTATTTGAAAAGTCTAAAAAACTCGACATACGTAAATTACATCCCATTTTGAAAAGATGAATACAGGCTGAAAAATAATACTACATATAAGCATTGCTTATAAAGTTGACAAAGTCACATATCGTCGGTTAAGTTCTAAAATGCGCTATTATCGTTTGGCCTCTAAAGGAGCATACGCACGTTAGGATACGTGAATTCACCTTATGGGGCCAAATGATAATAGTGTATTTTAGAACTTGACCGACGATATAGTTGAGATTCTTGAAACAGCTTAATTGATTTTATGCAACGGAATTGCTGACATTTCTTTTAGAATATTGATCATTTGGAGAATGTGGAATGCTGGTTTTGTGCCCATGAAAAAGTATGACTTATATAGAGTTTGGTTCCTGGAAATAATCTAATATTACAATGCAGTGAGCTCCTGCATTTTATTGACATTGCAACTTTTGCTTGCTGCAGTGATTGAATTTGTTTCTCACTTTTTTGTACAGATGTTGAGTAAGATGGGAAAAGGAAATGCAAACTCAAACAATCAAGACCACAAAAGTACATCTGTACCACATTACTTTGTTTGCAGGTCCATGTGCTTTATTTCAATGTCATGCCTTTTACAGCCGGCAGCTGCAGAGAGAGATGTATGAAATTTTATGGGGCCTTGTTTTTTGAAGTATACCTTCTACTCATGTATTCTGTGCTCCCAAACCCCAATAAACAGAAATCAGGACAATTTCAGTTCAATTAGTTATGAAGAGAGATAATACATTTTATAGTCACGCTGTCACTCAACAGAATGATTGCCTAAAAGACACAGTATATACCATAATAACAATTGATTTAACATAAAGTTGCTTTTTTTTTGTGTTTAACATAACTTGTGTGAACATTAAATAATATGAGTTATTGCCATGAATGTTTTAGTTTGGGTATAAGATTTCAAATTACATTTAGTTAGATGATTTTAAAGAGAAATCTGGGGAGAAAGCAGCATTTTCACTGCTGCTTTAAGAATCTGGAGATTTTTGAGTTTAATTAAATGGCTGCTTACAAATACATAAACGGGGATTCGAATGAATGAAGGTTGGAGTAAAAGTAAAAGTTTGTCAACAGCAAAATAGGAAAAAAACAAATTAGTTAATGGAATGAATCTGGGGAGAAAATGGTCCCGATAAAAAAGGATATGAAGAGAAAGAAGAAGACAATGAGAATGAGCATGAGGAATTGAATCTTGCACAAGTATCTCCCGTCTACTTTTCCCCAAGAAGCATATATTTAGAAATTTATTGAATACTGTGGAATCTGGGAACTATAAGCAGTCCTTACGTGTGAACAATGGAGTATTGGAGATGGAAGGAAAATTGGCTTTTTGCCCAAAGAAAGTGCATATTATATGCTTTGAGATGGTTCTCGCTATAGTTCTTTTTTCTATCCTCATTTAGAATTACAACAATGAATCATATTGAAGGAAAAGTGAAGCTGAAGATCATATGTACGATATGTGTAATAATAAGGAAGCCATTCTACTCACTTCAATTCCATTATTTATAAGCTACACATTTTTCCATTATCACAATAGTGCCAACCAAATGTTCCAAGCCTGTTTTTTTTTCTATCATAATCTCATAGGATTGTTCTTTTCACAGTAAAAGAAAAAAGTATATACAAATATTCCAATGACATGTAAAAATTTAACTGCCTCAAAATTTTCCATGTATTGTAATTTGCATAAGTACAAAAGAGCTCCTATTTTATTGTTAGTGGTATTTTAATAAACTGTTGGCAAATGGGAAACGTGAAGTGAGAAACCCCGTAGTGAGTCTAGGCTCAATCTAAATGCATACTGTCGTCGCACCCGAGAGTGACAATGCTCGAATTAGTGAGAAAAAAAATCTCATTAAGCAAGGGGCGGTCTTACACACCGAGCGAGCCAATGAGAAGCGTT
>JAIUND010000563.1:0-63805 GCA_034699125.1 Gisinianus flammeolus
TCCTCCGGTTTATTTTCTTCTTTTATTTTGGATTCCTCCGGTTTATTTTCTTCTTTTATTTTGGATTCCTCCGGTTTATTTTCTTCTTTTATTTTGGATTCCTCCGGTTTTATTTCTTCTATTATTTTGGATTCCTCTTTTGGTTTTATTTCTTCTATTATTTTGGATTCCTCTTTTGGTTTTATTTCTTCTATTATTTTGGATTCCTCGTTTGGTTTTATTTCTTCTTTTGTTTTGGATTCCTCTTTTGGTACATTTTCTTCTTTTATTTTGGATTCCTCGTTTGGTATATTTTCTTCTTTTATTTTGGATTCCTCATTTGGTTTTATTTCTTCGTTTATTTTGAAATCCACATTTGTTGTTATTTCTTCTTTTATTTTGGATTCCTCATTTGGTTTTATTTCTTCGTTTATTTTGAAATCCACATTTGTTGTTATTTCTTCTTTTATTTTGGGTTCTTCAGTTGATTTTGATTGTTCTTCTGGTCTTGATTCTTCAGCTAACAAAGGAGCCACCTTGTCTTGACTTTCTCTACTTTCACTTTCAGCAGAAATAACTAAAGGTTGTTCCGCATGTTTGAAAACAAGTTCATCCGCCGTTTGAGTGATTGCTTTTGCTTTCTCTTCCTCTTGAGCTTTGGTTACTGGTGCAACTGACTCTTCAAGTTTCTCTTCTGGTAATTTAGTTGGTTCCTGCTGAGCTACAGCTTCGGAATGAGGGAGATTCGTGATAATTTCTTCTATTGTTGTAACATTCTCTAAAAGCTGATTATGTTCTGTCTCTTCAATCTTCTTTGCAATAGCTGGGGTAACTTTCTCCGTTGGCTTGGGTTTAGGAGAAACGGGCAAATCTGGTACAATTGTTTCACTCTCATCCGGGATTTCCTTAGTCTTCTCCGTTAGGGTAATCAGAGTTGTTTCTTCTGACAGTGTTGTTACAATTGTTGCTGTTTTATTTGTAGACTTGTGTGTGTCTACATTTTCTTCAGGTTTCAAATCTTCATCTGGTTTACCATCAATTAGTTTTGAATCCTTTTGGTCGACTTTCTGAACTTTCTCTGGTTGCTCAGATTTTTTCAATTCAGATTTTTCATTCAAATCTTTTACTTTTTCAATAATTGGAGCTTTTTGTTGCTGTGGCTCAGAAAGTTTTTCAATATTTACAGCTTCCCGTTCTTTGGGTTTCTCCGTAATCAAAGGCACTGTCGATTCTTTTGGACTTTCAGCCACTTTCTCTTTTTCTTGTGGAATCTTCTTCTGCAACTCTTCTGATTGTCGTGGAGTTTGTTTTCCCACAATTTCAGTAGTTTGTTGCTGTTGCTCTGGAGTGGACGGAGCTTTCATTTGTGGCTTTTGCTGTAGACTTTCAGAAATTGTATTTGTTTTTTCATCATCTTTCGTGATCAAGAGAAGTTGAGTTTCTTCAGTAGTAGATTTTGGTGGTTCTTGTTTTAATTGCTGCTGTTGATTATAGATTTCTGGGATTTCAGATGACTTTTCTTCAGAGACCAACGAAGTTGGAGAAAGGACTTTCACTTCTTCCGTTGTAACGCCGTCGAGTTTTCTTTCTTCGTTTGTGACTTTCACAGGACGTTGAATCTCCGCATCCACACTCGTCCCTTCATCTTGTCTTGAGTAGTCAGTGACTCTATCAGTTTCATTTGCTTTAACTAGTTGTCCCTTCTTCAAATTTTCTGTACTGAGAGCAGCTGCTCCAGTATCAACACGTGGAGAAGCTGTTCCGTACCATGAATTTTCTGATGCTGATGTCGTTTCTGTTGTCGTCGTCGTTGTTGTTGTTGTTGTTGTTGTTTCGGAGGCATTGTCTTCAAAATGCTGAGTTGTAGAATCGCTGGGGTCTTTTGACTTTTGAGTATTTGATGGAGGAATTGCACTGGAATATTTAACTTCCAAGGACTCATCTGGCGTAGTAATTTTATGGACAGTGGAAATAATTGTTGGGGGAATCATTTTTTGAGTTTGGATTTCCGCTTCCGGTTGTATTACATGCGGTCGCAAGTAATTCTCACCCACATTGAAATCACTGGATTCCGTTTTCAAAGTGAGGATACCAGATTTGATGGCATCTTCAATTGTGGAGACTTTCCCCGTGATGGGATGCGTGAAAACCCCAGTGGTTTCATCAATTAGTCCATGTTTGAGTGCTTCTTGGAAATTGATTGTTTGAGAAGTAATTTCTTTTTTCTGTACTGAAATTCGATGTCTGATGGTGGTGGTGACGCTCGCAGTCGTCAAATTAATATTGTAAAGGCCTTTGAGGAAGCTGGCTTTGTCTGGATCCAAGGACTCATTCTCCACAGCCACGTCCATGGGACAATACATTTTAGTTGTAGCGTCCATGACTTCTCCAGTTGGGAGCATTGTATTCGTAATCACAGCCTCGACGACTGTCAACTCTTTCTTGGGTCTTTTCTTGGCTTTGGATGTGGTCTTGACTGGTTTAAAAAATCCACTTTCACTTTGAAGTGTTGGGTAGACTTGAGGATTAATTATTTGTTTCTCGGCTGCTAATTGGAATGGAATGAAATCCCCACTCTCATCTTTCACTGTACAATTATCTGGATGAATTAAATTCGTTTCAATTGCTTTGGTCAAAGACACAAACTCTCTTGTCGATAAATCTAACACACACGGAATGGTAAAAATGGATGTACGTTTGACAGAGGATAATAATCCTTTGGCGGCGGCTTCTCTCACTGTATTCAATTCATTGAGTCGAGTGTCTCTCACCAAACCTTCGGGAGTGACAATGTTTCTAACTAAAGCCTCCTGTAAATTGATTAATTTGGCTTCCCCCGTATCACTAATTGTTTTTGAGTACACGTCCAGGACTCCGTGAGACACGGCTTCTAAAATCGTTTGGTTGGCTTTGGAGATGGGATCGATGATAATACTCGAGGTTAAATGTTTAGTCATTGGAGTGTCACTCTCATAGTCATCATTAATTAAATGTAATTCCACACAATCTCTTAAACTTAAAGGTTTCATGATGACGAGGGAGTCTCGGGATTTATCCAGTCCCAATTGACTGTCCCACAGTCCCGTCCGCTCATCCACCAAATTGTTGTCAATGGCATCTTGAACTGTCACTCTTGACACTTTGACAGGATGGAAAACTTCTGTGAATTCTGGATTGAGGAGTCCATGTTCGGTGGCTTCATGAAGTGCAAGAGATTTCCCTGAAAACCTATCTTGAACTCTAATACTCTGTTGAGGATATGCGGATGGATTGTGAGTGACCAAACCTTGATCAATCAGATCGGACAAAGCACTGCCCGCTTTACTCATTTGAGTTTCAATAGTAAATACATTTTGATGATATGCCTCTCCTAAACTTTGAGAATTACGTGGACTACTACTATCAATATTTTCAATATCCGACTCAGTACTGAACACGCGACCCGTTTGTAAATCAATAACTACATGAGAATTCATGGATGGATGTCTAATCAAATCAACTAGTAAAGGAGGACCGGAAGGAGGAAGAGAAGAGATAACTTTAGACGAAGAGGAAGAAGTAGAATCAGAAGTAGAAGTAGAAGAAGGATGTAAAAACATAGGAGTTTCTGTGGAAGACTCGTCAGGTAGTTGGCTTACCTTGCTTTTTGTGGCTATTCCTAATCGAATGGCTTGCTCTGTGGTGATGGGTAAACCCGTCTGGGGATCGATAAAGCTTCCACCTCTACTCAGGTCATATAAGCCTGATCTAATGGCATCTAATAATGTTAGATCCTTCCCCGTTTGAGGGTCAACAAGCCCACAAAAACCCAGGAGTTTATGAAGCATGCCCGGTTCAATGTAGCCTTGCTCTGCTGCTTCTTGAAGAGTCAGTCGACGACTGGTTTTGGGGTCAACGAACATACCGGATTTGATATCAACTAGACCACAACCTATGGCTTGAGCAAGGGTGAGGGCTTCTCCGGTTGAAGGATCAAGAATGACGGGAACTTGTGTGGCAGTCTCTGTTGAGATTCCCTCTTCCACCCTCTCAATTCGCTTTGCCGAACGAATCTGAGCAAAATGTAGACTGGATGTGGATGGGGTTTGGAAAGTTTGACTATTGGCTTCACCAGTACCATTTGAATGAGAATCCCCATTTTTAATTGGAGTTATAGAACGTTTTTTAGGGGTAGGAATTGAAATAGGACTCAAGGAAACATTGGCTGTGGACTTTTGTGTTTGCATAAAATCTACAACATCCTCTCCTTGACTTCCAGGAATTTCCCTATAATGGAAAGAAAAATCTCATTAATAATTAAGTACATATGCTTAATTATGTTGATTTATTTAGCAAACTTAATCTTGAAAATGGACTATAATGAAATTGTAGACCAGTACCTTATTGGGCTAGGTGAATCACGAGAAGATAAATACAATCTATAAGTTCGGAGTGGACTAGGTGCAGGTACAGACGAAAGAGAAAGCTGAAATAATTAAACATTTTAATTTTAGACTTAGTCATACACATACAAAACGTATACACTCTGGTACTTGTTTAATTCATATGAAAAGAAATGAGTACTCACTTCAAATGTCGGGTCTTCCTGTCTTGCAATCGTGGTCAATTGCTGAAGTTTGTGATATAAATTATCGACTAAAAGTTGGTACTTAAGATTTAAGAGATCCAGCTCTTGGAGAATGACTTCGTCAGCATGTAGAGTTTTGGCTCTCTTGACTAGACTTCCATCAAGACTGGGATGGATTTCTTCCAGACTCTGGCGGAATTTTTCCAGTGTTAAGTCGTAAGTCTAGTAGGAGGTTAATAATAATAGAAATAATTTGTGAGTGTGTTAAAATTCATGAATGAATGATTGATCAATTTAGTATACCATTTATCATTATTATTTGTTTAAGTAACAGCTACCAAGATTTAAAATTCGTATGTACAATCAAAGACCCCACCACCCATACTATAGAAAATTTCCGTATCACACATTTCCTATAGCATGAATAAATTTTAGTAAGAGTGTGTATAATATCAATAAAATACCGTCTAGTAATTACATGAATCATCAAGTATCTACTATAATATGTATATCACATAAGTACCTATATACAAGTGTATTATTATTATTTATTAAGGCCCTACATTCATTGCATTACTGTGCAAATGGCAAGTAAACAATCTTTACTGGAATTAATTGAGAAAGATGTAATGTACATTATATTATTATTAATTTGATTATTTCAAAGTATTTCATTTCACTTTCTCCGAGACTCGAAGAAAGTTTGCTTCTTTTTTTTACAAACTGTGATTCACGTTTCTGAGTGAAACGTTACGTTAATGAAGTATATCTGGTTTGTGTGTAAAACTAAAATTAATTAGCCTTCACCTTCAAAAAAAAAATTAGTTACTTTCAGTTGCCGCGTTTGTATTATTATGTATCAAGTGTGCAAAGTGAAAGTTTGAGAGATAGGAGTAGAAGAGCATTTTAAAAAGAAAAAATATATTATTTCCTGTTATAAGGAGTTTAATTTTTTTTTTTGTACAGTTGTTTGTTTTTTTTTGTTTTGTTATTTTGGGTAAATCCAAGTTTAGTTTGTGTTGTTTTTTTTTATAACTGGAAAAATTCTTACCATCGAAGAGTATCCGTTGAAGTCAAATCCTATTCGTTTTGTTGTTGGGGATTGTGGGGATTCTTTAATTTCTTGGGATTCTCGTATACATATTGAGTTGGATTTATAAAACCTATACCAATATTCCTCTTCCTTACGTTATAATCTTATAATCTTATCACTTGCTTATAATTTAACCTTAACTACTTAAAAATATTGATAGCTTATAGAAGGACTCTTACTAAATCCAGTAGTTTCCTGGTACACTAACCTACTGAGTTTTCTTAAAATTAACTATAACTTATTTTATAACTACAACAATTCAACACACACACAAACATACACTTACAAACTATCATCATCATACCCTTATCAATAGTACTAGAAAATACATTTCAGAATAATAGCCCATTAAAATCCCCAAGAAAATATAAGGATGACCATAAAGAGATTTAAAGCATACCTTAGCTTCTTTGGCCAGTCGAGCACCCATCGTATTGACTTGCTCAATCGTAATTTTCTCCTCAATAACGCTGTTGTACAGTGTCTGTACGAGATACAAATAAAATGTTCGTTTTAATTAGACATAAAAAAATAAGCCATGAAGAAATAATAACTCAAATAACTCATAATTTGACTACTTTCCTCCTGAAACTATTAAAATGAAACCATATTCAAGGCTCACCATATGAGGATGTAATTTACGTTTCGCTCCTCCACCTTCGACTAATGGTAAACTTTTGGTTCTTGTATCAACGCTATCCAACCAATTCATTTCAGTTTGATATGAACTATTGTACTTGGTTGCAAATTCACTCGTCGTTTCGATCGTGCGCAATCTATAAAAAATAATCATAAGAATTGATTATTCATCATTAATCATACATGAATGATATGTAAAAATAGTAAGCATGAGATAATTGATGATTTCGAAAAATAAAGTTACACGCACCGTTCGACAACTTGAGTACACACATTGGACCATCTGGAAGTTGTGCGGTTAACATCATCCTCCAGCCGATCAACATCTGGATGACGTTTTTGACTCCCTCGTGACTTTTCAACGATTCTTCGCACATTTTTGGTGTGCTCAATCAATTCATCGACATTGTGTTGTTGAGCTTGAACGGAATTTTGAAGATTGAAAAGATCGTCAGAAACTCTTTTGATGCCCTCATCGTCACTGGATATATTTTCATATGAAGATAATTTCATTTCATACTGAGAAACAAAGGTGGTTGTCTCTTCCAAAGATGACAGAACAATTTCTACACATTTGAGACGCTCCACATAGAGATGAGAGATTGCCCAAATCTTTTCCCATTTCTCGACTAATTTATCCAATTTGGATTGATGTACAGCTGTCTTTTGAGGAATGCTCGAGTAAGTCCTTTGAACTGTTGTGATTCTAGACTCGTAAGTCTGTAGTCTCATTTCAAATTCCTTATGTTCAATCACCATTCTTTCAATCGAATCAACATCTTTAGGTACTGGTGCATTAACACGATTTAATAAAACATTCTCAGCATCATCCAATTCCGATTGGAGTGATTGCACTTGTTCCAAAAATATTTTACCCGTGTTCTTTGATTCTAGAAATTAAAAAAAAAAAACATGACAAAAATCAATAAATGTTAGTTTAATGACTTGATCATCTAATACGATATTTTAATTTATAGATACATTTCATCCCGAACAGTAATTCCTAATTTATTTTTATATTTTTTATTTTATTACTTTCAGCATCTGTAGCCTTTTTCTCAAACTCATCAAAGAGTCGATTGACTTCATCGATTTCTCGACGGAGGCGTCTCAAGGCAGGGTCATTGGGATCTCCTTCTTGTATCAATTTCTCAGCATCTTCATTCAGAGCTCGCCTGATGGCATTTCTTTGTTCGGCGCCCATCGCCAAGAACTGACTCAAATCCCAGCTCCTAACAACTTTAATCGTAGCAAAAATCATGTTCTGACGCATCTTTAATTGTTTCTTTTGCCAGAGTGTCACAGCTCTGTCATACTGTCTACGAATTCTCTCTACAGCATCTAAAGCTTCTTTGTCTGGTGGAGGAATGAGGAAACAAACTCCCGGGACCATTCCTTCTAATCCGGAGGAATTGATTATTCTCCATCGAACTCTTTGACTATTGTCTTGTAAAGTACACCGTTCATCTTTACTAATGACCATTTGTTGCTGAAATCAAAATCCGACGTACAAAATATTAAAATATAGATACATAATAGTCCTTGAAATACTTGAATATGATCTAATATTGATGCAAACATTTTATTTAGAGTTTTTAAAAATACTCACGTTATTTTGTTTGTAATTGCATATGGCAGTGACGTTTGTGGGTCGGCTAACATTAGTTTTACGTTGCTTTAATGGAATAATCTCACGGCTTTGATTTGATAGACCTTGAACAAAATCTCCATACTACAAGAAAAAAGAATTATACATTTTCAGATTACAAACATTCAGCGAGTGTAAATTAATCATTAAGGAGCTCTTTTTTTGTTTTTTTTTTTTTAACAAAATACTTGAAAATACTTACTTTGGTTAATTCATCTCGCATATCCTGCATGTCTTTTAATAAAACTTCCCCCTCGTCAAGAGAGAAATCGGATTTACTAAAAATGGAATTTAGCATCTCTTCTTTCCTACAAAATATACCAGATCACAAAACAAATGTTAGCACAATTTCCAGGTAAAGAATGAGCCGTGACACATAATAACTGGGTAATTGCTGATAAAGTATACCTTGCAATTTGCTGTTCACATTCACGAACATCAGCAAAATACTGTTGATAAGTAGCAACATATTTGAGATGCGTTTCAAGGCAAAGTGTCAACTGAAGAAGCCATGACCATTGGGTCTGCATGGCGGACATGTAGGTTTCGATACATTTACTTGCGGGATGATGTTGGAGGACCAGTGATTCACCACGATCTTGTACGGCATTGAATTGAATCTCCCGTTTTTCCAGTTCACTCATAAGAGCCTTCACAAATAAATCATTTTATTAGCATCCACACACGACAGGTTGTATATTTATTATTACTCTGACAAATTCCCATGGACATTTAAATAATTTAAATCCCTGTACACAAAACTAGTGCCAGCAACATTACAAAACTACACCCAAATACCCTTTTACACTGTATTCAGTGTATTCATATATCAAATACAAGATTCGTATCAAACTACATTTCTCTACGTACAAGCAATAGAAATTAAAGTAAGGACAATAAACAGAAAATACTAATAGTACACATAGGAAGAATAAAATACCAACCTCACCACCACTTCCGAAGCAATGCTGAAAAGTATCGACGGCAAAGGCATCAATAAATAATCATCCCACAGAAAATAATTGAAATACAGATTAGCCCATAACCACAACATGCAGAGATTTGTAATACATTGATTCAATATCAGAAGTTCATTACTTGGTTTAAAGAGGACAGGAGATAGTTAGGTCAATTTACATTTTAAATATAGGAAAAAAACTTTCAACTTCCCGAATTAATAGACAACATTTTTGAGATTAAGATACAAGCGAGTAGAACTTTTAGATGTAGCATCATCCGTTGTACACTTACAGTGATATATGTACATTGCAATTGTTCAAAGCAAGGATTTCTTACCTCGTAGTACTGCTCTACTTCGACCAAATTTAATGACTTGGAACTCCAATCTCTGGTAATTTCCCGTTCTTCTTTTTCACTTAACCAACTACAGACACAAAGAATGATAAAGTAATGACATTTCTCTACACACTGATATTTCACTCAATATAAACAAGAGACTTTTTAAAAAAAGACTTACATAAGCTCGTTAGTTGCACTCTGGACAAAATCCATAAGAGTTTCAAGATCTGACTGTCTCTTTTTAGAACCCATGAGTAAATCTCCATATGATTTCTGAACTCCATTCAAGTAGTTAATGTAAAGCTGAAGCTCTTCTCCATGAAAGGAGTTCTGTTGAAAAAAGGTACAATATTAAATATTGAATATTTAATATTCATTCTCTGGAATTCAAAATAAAATTGTACTGACATTCTGATATTAACTTTAACTTACTTTGGCGGAAGAACATTTTTCTATACTGCTTTGGAATTTTTCAATGCTTTTGTGCTCCTTGAGTTGTTTCTCTAATTCAGCTTGAACTGATGGCAAATCACTACCAAAGTCCGAATCTTGTAATTGTTTCTGCAAATGTCACAAAACGAGATTCAACGTAAATTAATTAATCCTTGAAGAATAAAGAATCTATTAGGGAACGCCAAGGTTATTTTGCAAAAACTAACTTGTTTGTTTCGAATCCAATCGGTGACTTCTTGAACAAATCGGAAATGTTGATTCGTTTCAACCAATCTAGTTTCGAGCACGGTTTTTGACATCCTCGTTACGGTTTTCTCTTCGATAGGGAATGAAATTGAAGCCAGTTTGGAAAGAAGTCGGTTGTGAAGTAAAGTTCGGACATTGATCCATCTTTGATGAAGTTGTTGGACCCTAGAGAGTAAATAAATAAATCAGCATCCAATGAAATTACTACCGAAACTATCTTTATGAAATTGATCATAATCTAAAAAAAATATATATAATTTATTAACGGAGCTTACATTTTGTGCAAATCCGTCGCTTGATGGTACCGGGCATCCCGAAGAGTTTGAGCATCAGTGAACATAGACTTAATCGTGTCTTCGGTCATCTGCATATCTCTCTCCAATTGATCGCAATTGTGTTTGGCACTACAACAGAAGGATCGTCAATTATTAAAATTTCATAATAAATAAATCTTCACATCAACTGAAAATAAAACGAATCAAAGAATTGAGCAGACACAATAGTTAAAAAATTACTCTAGAGGGTGAAGCCGATCGATTCGGCGGGCTTCTTCTTCAATTCGTTGTTCTACTTCATCTAATCTCGTCTCCACTTGTCGCACTTCCCTTTGTAGTTTTTCAGCGATTCGTTGTAATTTTTCTAATTTCTTAATTTCGTCATGAATGGCTTGATCTTTTTCTTGATGAGACAACTGGAGCGTCTGCCAACTTCTCTCTACATTATCTATGTGTAATTCTCGATCGATTTCACCATCACGGAAATTTTTCTGCAAAAAAAAAACAAAAGCGAATTCATGTCAGTATTAGTACAGATAAATTATACAACGATTTTGAGGATTCCCAAATCGCAATAAAGTACTATCGAGATTTCAACTAAAGAATTACCTCTACGTCCTTAAAAATATAAGCAAGCCGTTGTTTTTCATGAGCACGAGGTGGAAGTTCCTCTACTCTGAACCGGTTCATTTCTGCAGCCATCTTTCTCATCTCGATCAACGAGGACGAGAAATGACGATCCTGCATTATGGCAATGTGTTGTCGAGTCCAGGTGTACAAGGTTGATGCAATCTCTCTGTACTCTTCCCATTTTTTCTGAGAGTTTGTATCATAGAGAGGATGCAAACGAGGCGGTTCCGGGAAGGCATCATACAAGGAAGAAATGTAGGTAATGAGGGATTTTTCATCGGGCTGTGCAGTGTCCACATCTGCAAAAAAATAAAAAAAAAAAAAAAATTAATATTATTTTTAGTACAATTAAGCATTCACTATATTGCTCTTTATTTCCTAAATCCTAGCTAATCCAATTCAAAGTTGTTACTTGGTCTTCACACCTATACATGACTTTACATTATAATTTGAATAAATCTATAGTTGCGTGGACAAATTTTATGTACATATACAAGGCCAAGATCATTTTACACGTTGTCTTTCTTGAGTTATAGTAACTCAAGAAGGTACAAATGTACTTTAAGGTGTCACATGCTTGTAATCTGTCCGTAAAACTTGACAACTGTTCTTGTGCATGGTCAAACAGACATGTACCATTTCTGTTGAGTGCCCGTTTCACCTTTTGACTAAAAACATTTAAGAAATGACCAAAATGACAACTCTATAGTGCATAGATTCCCTGTTTTAAGCCCAATATCAAGGTCTTGCAGAATTAACGCATTAATCCAAAGTCCAAATTAAATACTGTGCTGACTATTCTCATAAGGACTAAAAATACTCATATAAGAAATTTAGGATACAAAACTTCGTGTGACTTTACGAAAGCTCAAGACAAAGTCTTTGTCTTCCAAAAGCTTTCAGATCAAATCATTTGTACAGAAATTGATAATGGCTGCAAAATTAACAGTTAGAATTATCCTTCACTCAAAAAAATCCTCCTACACACACAAAACAAAAAAACCATAAATTTGTCATGTATAACTCTGACAAGCTGCACCACGAAGTGTACGCATCCTTTTTTATTCAAATACCCGTCATCTCTACTTCCTCCTGACAATACTAAAACCTTATGATTTATGATTTTCCATTTAGTCTCATATATATATATATATATTATCCTCATCTCTTTACCGCATCTCATCATCATCATCACCTTGCCTACATAACGAGCCGCGTCGTCACAATTATTATTATTCAACATATTCAACGTACATTATAGATGTCTAAGGCTCCGTCATGAAATGTACATGTTGTCACAATTTGAGGAAAACGCAGTTATTCGTATTCCTGTCAGCACCTTTCATCTTGCAATTAATAGCAATGGTCCTACCCAAAATCTGGAAATTCAATGAGCATCAGCCTGAATCCTCAATAGAAAACCGCAAAGACAAGTCACGGAATCACGATCGCCAATTGAATACAACATGTCCCAATAACACACCATTTTCAATGTATAACTTGCCTAATCACTTCAGTCCAGACGCGAAAAAGCTTTTCCATCTACAAATCCTACACACTCAGGTAAGTACTATGTCTTTATTGCCTATGAAACATTTTTTTCGAATGGTTATCAACACTAAACTCTGATGCATATACGTGTACTTGTGTACTTCATGCTTGTACAAATTCGTCAAGTTAAACAGATGGCTCACTTTTTGAACAATCTAAAAGTAAACGAGTGGAGAGAGTTTATTGAAATACATAGTTGAAATTGTTTAGTTCCGCTGTCTAAAATAAAACTAGGTAGGTGTGTTGAGGAGATTCAGATTTGAATATGAGGCTCTCCAACTCCAAAGTCCACTCACTGCCTCACTCACACTGACAACGGATTACAGATATTATCATTTATCCATACTCAAAATGTCAGTTTCCTTAATTATAAGATACATAAAAATGAGTGAGCCTCCATACTTTGATAGATTAATATCCTATGACGCCGACGACTAGGATTTCACATCTTTATTTTCATATAACAATAAGATTTCCAGGAGAGATCTCATAATAGTACAAGGAGATCATGTACAAATGTACAAATGTACAAAAGTACAAACACAACAACTATAAAATATTACATTATAATAATTCTTTGAGAAAACAATAACATGGTATTATGACTATTATTATGATATTCCATTTATTTAGAATTCAAAGGACTCTCTCGACTCGACGCGAGAGAAAGAATTGAATGAGATAAGGAAAAACAAATGCTGTATGTAATAATACACAGCCTTGTGTATTCAAAGTAGGTGCATTTTGGATTGGATTTGACGTATGATTCCAAATTCTATGTACGTCTTTTACGTAACCCTGATACCATACTCATTATACTTTCTAAATTTTACACTTCACTGTCCATGCAAGACATTTAGACATGCGACGCATGTGGAATTCAATCTCTCTGTACAATCACTCTCCTACGCTTTTATTAGCATAATCGAAAATTTACCTCTAAACAGATGCTTTTATTATTGTTTTTGATGAGCGTGGTCCGCATGCATATATGCATACCAAAGTCAAGTGAAAATGTAAGGCAGTATCGTACACGAAACATGTTAATGAAGTTTTACTACCGTACTACCAGCCAAGACGAAAGAGGACCCAAAACAAAAACTTTGCCATTCCCATTATTTTTCAGGACATGATAATTTATATATTATATATTTAATTTCAGCCTCAGAATGACTTTTCATCCTTTTTTTTTTTTTGATAGGAAAAACACGAGGAATGAACGTAACCTTGTGCTCTCGAAACCTCATACAGTTTAATTCACATAGGTAAACACAAACACAAACATTGTCCATATTGTCAGCTCATGAGAAAGCATAAATATGATTTTTCACATGGGACCAGATTTTTTACCTTCCCTGCCATTTCATTTCATTTAAATTAGGTAGGATAAACCACAAAATCTAATCTTCCAACTTCAAGGAAATGGAAAGCTTCAGGCATGAAGAGAACAGACAAATAATTTACACATGAACGATTTGCATTCATCTTATAAAACAAATAAGAGTTGAATCATCATTCGTTTGTATACATATATATTATATATATATAATGCGGTCAAGAAGGAGTCACTGTAATGAAAAGCTCTTGTGTTCACTCACAGTTAATGATACTTGAACTTTAAATAAACTTTGACATTTTATTATTTGTATACATATGCATTGACTGTACACTGTGTACATGAGAACATGAGCATAATATGTTTTCTCTGGACTACTAAATATTAATTAGATGCAGGTATAGTCAGAGATAAAAAATCTGACCATGTGAGAACTCGCCTCATATATGTATTTCGTATTAGGTTATTAGGTATTATTATACTCACAATGTGATAGGAACGGCAGGCAGATTGATTACATTAATAAGGGAAATCATATTCTTATCACATTGTTTGTCAACAATTATACAAGAAGAGTCCACCATTCATTTGGTTGTGTACTCCAAGTTCCTTTTCTCTTCACTTGTCGATAGACGTTTGGATAACTTATCGAATCGATACTAAATGCAGATAGATATCGTATGCTGCTATCTTCTATTGCAACAAAGATAAAAATTCAAGAAATTATCCGCTAACTTTTAGCGATTCATGATTGCAAAAGGTGATAATCAACTAAATACTATAAATATAATTTGAAATCACCATCATCATCATATGACTAAGCTCTTCGGACAAGACTCACTATAGACTGCCACTAATTTCACAACTACTGATCGTTATTAAAGGCGATCCATGTTCAATGAACTTGTAAAGGTACAAACTAACTGTCATTCTCGTGAGGAGATTATATACAAATTAAAAATTGATAGGTATGTAAAGACAATGCAAAAATTACTTTTGCATGTACGTACGTAGTACATGACTGATGAAAGTTTTACCATGCACAAAAAAAATTAACAAATAAATCACAATAGCTATGGCCAAATTGATTTTGAATTATTATCAATCACTCATCTGAAAATCCCTAACCTCACCTCATCTACTAATGGAGCTCACATCTCTTCCTTTCTTTACTTTCTCACATCCCGGCACATCACAAAGAGCAAATATTGACCAAAAGTATTTGCAAATTTCATGTTCCTACAAACGAATGTCATTAATAATGTTGAATCTCTCGAACGAACATTTTTTTCACATTTAAAGTTTGCAATCTCGCATTGTCGTTATAATAAATAATGTATCATATACCAATAAATTAATTAATAATTGCCGAAAGTGTCGAACCAAAACAACTCCAGCGATGGTCATATAGCCAAATAAGTCAACTGTGTAATGTGTAATATTTTGTATTCTTTTTTTGCAATTCATTCAAACGAATCATTAAAAAAGCCGGCAAACTAACAATTTGCAAGGGGGGAAAAAAACAGTAGTTGTTAATTCTTAATCAATTAATAAGAATTCTGACAAGATGTAACGGCTCATTATTTACCAAAAAATCCCCTACAGTCAGAAACTCGTCGAATTGCCAGACACAATATATTATATTGTATTGCAGAGCCGGAAAATATATGTCATATATTCAATCATTAAATCTATACCTAGTGTAATATAACCCGTACTTGTATACAATCAAAAAAGTAATATCGCACATATTGGCATAGCATCACTCAGATACCCAGTGATACACAATGTGAAAGCGAAAATGGGCCACATCAGTACCATATATGGACAGTAAAATTATTCCTTCATCGTCATCAGCTCTGTGATACTTGGTTAGGACAACAGCAACAACGACATCAAGTAAAATCATATCCATCAAATTTGCGATTTCCAAACAAATCTTTAGAACTAATCATATACTGTGATAGTTGATAGTCATACTTTGCACTTATCGACATACACAAATACACATACATGCCCTTTAAACAGTTCTCAACTCATCGAAAAACCATGTTGATCACTCAATTGCCGGAGAATGGCACTCATAGCATATTCTTATCATTACATATTATCATCATGCCAGGCTTACAGCAATACTCAGGAAAACCCAATATGCAAGAGAGTTAAAATATATACATATACAATAGGACCTGTAGCAAGGTTTTGAATTAAGTCTGTATTAGAATACTCAACGAAACACGAACACCAAACCTGTAAATTAGTAAATGTCCACGCATGCCTGCATATTTCAGAGCTAAAAAGTAATAGGAACTGTAAGTCCCCCTTTCCCTTTCCAATCTCTCTCTCTCTCTCTTCATGTATACCTATACGTGTTCGTTCACTACATGTGAAGGAATTTTCCTCTTGTTTTCATTCCTATGTACGTCCATCATGTATTATGAAAACATTAGAATCATACAGTAAAAATACCTTCATAAATAAATATCGTAATCACAGAGTCAATATCTTTTCCTTTTCACATTACCACCGAAGCACTTACGACAATCCTTATCAGGGAGAGCCGTCCTCAGATGTAGGCTAAATTGTTCTTTATTGACTTCTTAAGAGAATCTAACACCCTACTTGGAAATACTTTTATACTTTTATCCTCTGCCTGCATATATTTATATTATTTATATATATGTATACCAAAATTATTATTTATAAAAGTCATTATAACTCTTATTCAAAGCTTTTTTTTATTTAGAAAAATTCTTTGCTCAAGTCTAACGACAAAAACATTTTGGTTGTATCTGAAAATATATCTCATATCGTACATACTTACAAGCGTAAGGAATTCAACTAAATACTAAAATCATTACTCAACTTTTGAAGTTTTGGTAGCGGATTTTTCTACGTTTTTTTAAGTGACGCTACATATACAGCAGTAATACTCTGACAGTATTATATCTGTCCATTTGGAGAGTGAGAGCAAAAAAAAAAAACTATTTCGAAAAATACCGAAGGACATTGTAATCATTTTTACTGCTGCTACTAGGTAAAAATAATAACACATCGGTTGAAGGAAACACATGGTACTGCTTGTGGTACAAGTACGAACAAAAAATGTAAATGCCATACAGTTCATTGGAATGCACAGATGAGAGAAATACACTGAAAAATGTACGGTTACTTTGTATTGTCGTGTGTATCCCCGTACAAAACGGAACTCACACGACTGCTCGTATACAGTTTTTTATAGTGATTGTGGCGACAATAATTTTTAATACATGGATATTTCAATATAAACAATAATGTACATAAGTAAGTATATATTGTATTAGTTTGACAAATAATATAAATTTTGAGCAACCAAAAATATATGGCCACAGTTTATATCGTTTTAACTGAACATGCTAACAGCTGAATAAATGTAACTAAAAAATCACTAATCTCACATTGGTAGGAGCTAAATCTTCGAAAAATATGGAGGATGAAAAGTTAAGATTTTTACGCAGTAGCTCAGCGAGTTATATTACACTCTAACTTTTAACGGCAAGTTTCATTCCATTTTAAAATGTAGGAAAATCATAACACATGCTTCTTCCTTTTCAGGTGCCCCACTATGTACAACCACCATTCGCCACATGGACAATTTGAATCCCAAAGTTGGACATATTTGATGATGACGAACCGTTGTAAACAATTTCAAATAACATTAAATACAAATCAAAGTGGAAATAAAAAGCAACCCACACAAAAATTTCCTCAGCTCTAAATATAATTAAAATAAAAAAAAACAAAAACTTTTTTTTTTTTTGCATTCATTGAATTTCTGAATTGCTGAATCTTTTTTTAAATACTTACATACCTCGCTGACTACTGACTGACTCACAATCAGTGACTACCGTATGTTCATATACTTTATACGTTTTTTTAATGTTCACTGTGCTCTCTCGTCCGGCTCAAACGTCGATGATGAACATAAAAATTTCCTGAACACAATTTAACACATCAATCACTGAGTTATCAGCAAACAAAAGGAAGTAGCTCGAGTACCAAAATACTACAGGATACCCCCTTACAACTATATACTACTAGACAACTAGACCACCACGCCAAATCAAACGATGAAAACATAAATAAACTAAAAATCTCTCTCTAAAAAAAAAGGCACACACCTTTATTCAATAATAGTCATATAAAAAATATTCTGTTTTTAACTCTTAATCCGGCATTCCGGATAAGCTAGCCCAAAAATATCAATGAATTACTGATGGTTTTCAAAGGGAAAAAGCAAACTCCCACTACTTTTATCACTTATTATCTAAATTCCCAAATCTACAAACGCACATGTTCGAACGTGCATCAAACTTTTATGTCGCTCTAAAATAAAGAACTCTCCCCAAACGTTGGAAGCTCGAGGATTACAAAACACAAAAAAAGCTTTTACGTGTTGATAAATTCTGTAGCGTTGTACATTAATTAACAACATCTCACAAATTAGGGAATATTGATAAGTAATAAAATATACACCTACGTAAAAGTGCAATCAAGTGACATAATATGTACAGCATCCATGTGCTTTATTCATTTACATACAACACAAAAAAAAATGTGTCGACAAAAAAGGAAATCCGCAAACAATACTCATGGATATTCTCTCATACTTTTATTTACACACGCGTTCCTGTGTTCTACACCCACATTTGTAAATCTCCCCTTATAGGATTATATTTGTATGTCTATGCAACGAGTATGCGTGGGTAGATTGGGATTTTGCAACTGCATAAATTAATTATGCACACAAACAATAATATCTGTACTATTCAAATACAGATAGAAAATGCTTTTCAGTTATTTCATTTTATGAAACTCGGTTTTACTCTAAAATCCGAAATCTTGAAAAAACTTGTAAACAGTAGAAAACTTTCATCAGAAAACTAATACAATAAATGTCGGCTCAAAAGTATTGTCCCAACAAGATGTATGTGTAGTTCATTCGACAATATCATAGATGAAAACATTGTTGTAATTAACTAATTCTAATATTCGAGCGCTCCTGCTAATTTTTCATTAAAATCCTTTTGAAATATATAGATTCAAATGAGTATCATGCAAAAATGAAAAGTGCAAGTGAAGACTCATCACATGGAAGAAATGAGAAGGTCAGAACTGCACAGCCGACAGAATAACTGGCTAGACGCCTACGTTGACTTTGATTGCAACCCACAATAATGTACTGAGCAATAAAGTAATGAACGTGTACTCACTTCAAGACATACACACAAAGCATTCTTATACCAAACGTGTGAGCTTCCATTGTATGCGCCATTATTCACGACGACAATGTCACTTGTAGACTTGTAGCACTTGTGCATAAAAACTATCCTGTCTTGTTTTCGCTTTCGTTTTCATTTCCACTTGATTCTAATTTGGTCTCAAAACTTGTTGTTGAAAAATATATACACTGACAATTTATGAGTCTACTTTTTTTAGTTTTCTGAATAGAAGCTCAACTAATGAGAATTGCCCGCCTCAAACACACCTTCGTAATTATCTTTTTGGACATTCCAGCCTACATTTATAAAATGTATGACTAGTATGACTACCAACTACCAGTGAATCCCTATACTAGTTTGTCCATCCTCTTTGTATATACCTATGTGCATACGAACAAACTTTTCTTATCGTTAGCCTAACTTTTGAATTGGACTAAGCAAGGAGTGGATTTTAATAGATATTTATTTACCTTCAGTATCGAGAAGACGTGTCACACCACAATCGCGTTCGGCCACAGTGAAAGCAGTTTCGAGACGATCTCGAGCATTACTTCGTTGAATACTGCGCCAGTCAATAAGGTCTGGCCTGTAAACACACAAACAATTTACAATTCATTAATTAATTAATTACCCGGCTCCAGCTTCAGTAAAATTGTCAAACTTTTCTTTTTAAAAAACTCATGTGTAAAAGTATACATGTCATTCAAATTTACCGATTTCTGTGCAAAATTGCTGAAAATGCCAGACCATCCCTCCAGGCCTTGGTAAAATTATCAACTCTTACTCCGGGGTATTTGGCAGTAGTTTTTTGAGCCCATTTCAGAAGTGCATCCTTGGCAGACACGTTTTCTTCCATGCCTACCACGATGTCGGATATCTAAACAATTTAAAAAAAACACGGATATTGATTAATATAAATGAAATGAATGCATCAAAAACAAAACACCAACAAGATGATTCTTTCAATACGTTAGTGATTCCAAAGACACGAGTCAAAACAGTTTTCAATCAATTCAACTTTACAAATTCAAATATGGTCTCAACATGCTGAAATACGAAATCACTAAAAATACCAAGCTAATGAACTACAAAGCATTAATATGTATGTTGCAAATATAAGTATATTATGAGTGGTGTGTGATTTTCATGTACCCATGTATTAATATACTAAACATATCGTTTCAAATTCTAGTTTCGTAATTTAAATTTAGAATACTGTGTACACACTTCACGTATTCAATATCCCATTCTTTGATGTGCCATTGAAATTACAATTGCAATGAACAATCAGGACGAGTAAGTAAGTATTAAGTAAGAAAAAACACATTCCGAAATGTAGACAAACTCCATGTGGTAAATTACTTTCAACTTTTGAACAAAATACTGTGTAAATTGCATTAGTTATTTTGCGGAGGTTGTTTCACTCTCCTCCGTACACAGTACACACCGTCAACTTGATATTCTCTCATAAATGTGAAATAATTATTTTGAGCCTGTATGTCAAATTAAATTTATATTCTAGTCTCCTGCTAGTTAGTTAATTTTCTCTCTCATACATAAATCACCTGACAATAAGTGTCTTCAAATTTTTTAATCATTTTCTTCTAGATTTCCCATCTAAAAACATGACAAAACCCACCATTTCATTCAAATTTTTATTACAACTAACAAAATAAGATCCGCATGCATGGTCACGTCATAATAACTCAATAAATAAATCAACTTATTATTAATATTCCCACTCAAGCTCAAGACAATATTCAAATCCTCATTGTACAATTTACACGTCTTGTGCAGTAATTTACGGATAACAGTGAGAAATTCTGTAATCCTCTCCTCTCAGAGAGTTCAAGTTTACTCTTTTTACCTGAGCTCCAAGAAAACTTGGATTTCCACAAGACTCGAGTCAAACTTTGATAAGATACAGTGCAAATACCCCAAGCTGCTGCAAGAAAATCATTTGTGTTGAGTGAGTGTGAGTGAGCGAAGGAGGAATGAAACTTGAATAGCTCAAGGGCTTTTCACAGTGAATGTGAATAGCAATCATGCATTCAGAGAGAGAGAGAGAGAGAGAGAGAGAGACAGAACAAATTTTTACCTGCAAAATCCTTTTGCAAGTGTAATCAATCTGGAATCTTAACACATTATATTCAACTCTAATTCAAATCTACATGCTTTTTCTGTTTACTTCAAACTCCACAGAGTTTCTTTCTGTCTTAACAACAAATCTTTTTGTACAATATACAAAATATACATCGTACATACAATATGGAAATGATTTTGATTTGATACACAGCTGAGCATTCATTACCTCGAAAGTAAAGTGGAATATTATTTGATTTCTAGTGATTACTTAATTATTTTTCAATTTTGAAATCATTTCAAATCATTTCCTCACAGCTGTGTAGTCTGTCGATTTAAAATAGCAATGATAATGGAAATACGTAATTGTAATTGGTAGTTCCCTTTCAAATGTCGTGTCCTACCTACATAATTTCAAGAGACAATTTTCGAAAAACCTCAATGAAGTCCTAGCCTTGGAATTAAATTCAATAATAATACTTGGCCCCAACCAACACTCGACTACGTGAATTTGACAAATAGAAAAACAACTGGAGAAATAAAGGAATGGGCACTAAAAAAACATCTTCATTAACTGAATGACAACAATAATAATATGTTGAGTACACACAAAAACCAAGAAAGCTCTTAGGAACAGAAGCCCTCACTTCTCCATACAGATCATTATAATTTATAATTTCACATTGAAGGCCATTCCATCTAATTCTAATCATTTATAAAGGACATCATAGGCACGTACATACGTCCACACACTTACACACACACCTCTATCATTACAAGAGCCATGGTGGAAATAATCTTATTTACACGGGCATAATTTAGCGGGATGGTAATAATAACATGACAGTAAGCAATTTATGCAGAGAATTTAATTTATTTTACTAATACTCACACTCACAGACTCTCGAAGCTATAAAGAATACTCGTGGTCAAACTATATCAGAAAGAGCATCTTGGTAACTTTAACTCTACGGCAAGGTCATGTTTAAAACATTCAAGAATAATTCCAAACGCATTGAAATTTAAACATATTCTTTAAAAAAACAGCTCCTTCATGAGATGCCCAGTCATGAAAGCAAAGAGAAAATATGAGAAAAAAAGTGAATAGAGAGAGAGAGAGATGCAATTCAAAAGCGCAAGATGCAAAAATTAGAAAAAATCAGACATACATTGCAAATTCAAAGCATGCACTTACAATTTAAGAGGAGTTTACAATAGTTCTCACTCTTGCTCGTTTTACCAATTCTTTCAACTCAATATTAAAACATGGGAGCTCATGGACATTTATACACAAATATTCTATGCGTAAGCAGCCCATTGGATTTAAATGAGAAAAGGATACTCAAAAAACGAGAGCCATGAGAAGGAATTCTATGGGTCATAAAGACAGAGAGAGACATACGGATGTAAAAAAAATGAATATTACTATCTATATCCTATTGCATTTGAAATTAAAAGGGAAAAATCATTTCACCAATGAACATTTTTTAAAGTCAGAGTCACACAACTCATCGTTAAAAGTTAAAAGCTATCCTCGGAATTAGACGAGTGGATCATTTAAAATGCAACCTTAAACCTCATTTGAATATTTCAATGATGATGACTGCATTAAGTAAAGTGTACTTGCATAATATTTCCGTATATACTGTAATACTCTACAGCAGAGCTATCGGACTGGTTACAAAGTATGAGCTCATACTTCAACCTAGAAACCAAAACACTAAGAATACAAATACAGATATACAATGTACACACCGGATAAGTACCACCGTGTACAATGTTACTCCCAACAAATAAAAAATATATAATGAGTAATAATAATCAAGTAACAACAATAATGACGACTTTCCTTCCTCCTCAGAAATACATATACGCAAGAATTATCATGAGCATTAAAATAAAAAGTGAGTTCACACCACTCGTTTCCTTTACTCATCAAGATTCCTATATACGAAATATTCCCTATGGACAATTTCTGTACCATTCATTGAATTTTGATTTCAAATCCCTGGCTAATACATTCCTCCTCATCATTTGTGCATTTACTGGACCCACATTTCGTTGAATTATACGGAGGAAGAAACTGTAAAGAACTATGAAGCACTCTCTTCTATCGTATGTACATTTCACCTTTTAACCAATCAATTTCGTTTGAAATGTCAATGCTACTCACTTTTAAAAAGTTAACTATCAACTACACTGTGCCATTAAGATTAAGAATTTTTAAGACAATATCAAACAGGACTATTAAACAATGAGTTTGCAATGTTATTGTATAGTTTTGTAGAGAGAAAAACAAACAACCCCATTAAAAATAACATAGGTATTATCTCCTGCAGTCTGTCTCTGCTGTGTACCATTCTGAAATTTTCTTGAGTTCTCGTTGGTTTATTACAGATATGTATACGTACAAAAACAAATATGTATACGCAAAAATAATTTCTTTCATTGTATATACTATATGTACAGACAGAATCATAAATATGATTCACAAGATTAGCTATTACATATTCTTCCACAAACACACTATAGTGTATGGGTGTAGATAATGTATAGATACATTATTATTATATACAGACCTATAATGATTTGGTCGTTACCAATTTCAAACAAGCAATAAATAAGTCAAACGAACAACATTCATTGCAAAGCCCCGAGACTATATACACAGAAAAAAATATGAATTTTAACTTGTGTCTACGGTAAACCTTCCTATATGCGGTCAGCATTTTGATTTGGCCACAAAAGCCACGACCATCAGAGAAAAAAATTTACAAGAAAAAGTCTTTGCAGATCATTTCAGTAACAAAATTATAACCGTTTGGAATACTTGGAATTACAATGGATAATGAAGAAAGCGAGATACTTCCAAACCCCGAGCCCGTATACTTTTAACTAACAACCCCATATATTCTATTTATTCGAATATCTTGGACAATCCTTGAAGGAAATATAAAGCAAAAATCATCCTTCTCTCGCCTGTACATAGAACACGTCAACTATACTTCAAATAATAATAATCTGTATTTGATAGTTTCAATAACTCTAACGGCCTGCCACAACTTCACAGTATGTGGAATCTTGAATCATTGAACTGGAGCCAGCGGCAATTAAATGGGATGATACAAAAAAAACAAGAAGAAGATGCGTCTCCTGTCTAACCAAATGTCTACGATGATTTTTATTGTCTAAGTCACCTTTGCTATTGGAAATATTATTATCATTTCCTATATATTTCGAATCAACTATCTACTCGATACTACATACAAAAATGCTATATATGCAATAAGTATATAGTCGTCGTGTTAGTGTGTGTATTCGAGTGTACCTTCTTGGAACGCTTTGCAATTGACTCTTTTTCGATGTACTGTTTCTCATCCCGGACATAAGAAGAAGAGTGATTTTTTTCTTTATTACGGTGATGATGACTACCATTGCTGGGGGAGCCAGTTGAGTGAATTAAATTCAAACTGGCTCTCGTTGTATGTTTTTTCTTGGTGTCACTGGAGGAGAGTCCAGCCGCACCGTCACTACCCACTCCCACACCTTCATCTAGTTCATCTTCATCTGTCGTGCCCCATGGAGTTCGGACCACTCTTTCCGTCATATATCGTTGAGGAGAAGCGAAAGTTTCCTGACCATCTTTCCCTGTCTGAGTGACCATACTCTCGGTGACTGAACGTTGCTCTCCACGAGTGAGTGTCGTCGTCTTCCGAATGATTTTCCTCGTAATAGATTTGAATCCACTTTTTCGAGCAATTCGATTCACAGATGAAGCAGTTCCATGAGATTCCGTGTTTACAAGTCGTTGTGTATGAACTCGATGCATGTCTGAACCATGATAGTCTCGACTGTACTCCAACATTTCATCATCTGGCTCTTGATTGACATTGTCAGGATCCGCTTGCTCTCGAGCCGCCTGAATAAAGAGGCGAGGGCCTCGGACAAACTGATACATTGACATGATGATGAAGATGATGATTCAATGTCAATCCCGCCTCCTCTCCTCTTCCCTGTATCTCTCTTTCACACTTAACTCGTCAATTACACACAAAATCCTGTCATTTTTTCTCCATGTTCACTTCTACTGTTCTGGTATTTGTTGTGTTGGTGTGTGTGTGTGCGTCTTGTAAGATGATTCGTATCGGAAACCAAACAGATTTTTTTCTTCCTTGTACAGAATATTACACAATTTTTTTTAAATTTTTATTTTGCCGGATTTCTTATGTGCAGTTCAAACCCATAATTCTATCACTTGAATTGTAAAGGGAATGTCTTGCCACCGCCTCAAAAAATCCAATTCATTCAAGCGTGTTCATATACAAACGGTAAGAGCAGGTTTTTAAACTCCACGCCTTATAAGGACAATCACCAGAAGGAGAAGACGAAGAAACACACACATACAGACACCGAGTTTAGTACGTCTTTTTTACAACAACATTCTAAAACCACCTTTTACAATTTTTTAATGTATACAATTTACTTTATTTGGAATCAAAACATTTTAAATACACAAACACACACAGAAAATCCGTTTGTTGATTTTTCTTCCTACTTCCACTTGTTTTCAAATTCTTATTGTATTCCGGTCACAGATTTCCGTTCACTTGGATTTATTTTTATTACAGTTCAAACTATACCGAATCAACAATATCCGCATTCCTTCACATATTTTTATAATACTGTACACTAACAATAAGAAGAAAAAACACTAATTGAAAATTTTCGTTGTTTAAACCGGACAATTAAAAAAACACTAAATGTCAGAGAGGAATCTTCTCTTTTTAAATTAAAAATACTACTCCATGAATTCCTACGCTAACATTTTCTACTATCCTTTCTGCATGGAATTGTGCATTCTCCTCAACAACATGATAAAATTAAAGACTCGAATCTCCACATTCTAATCACTCCTAACGTCACCGATACACACAAGAAAAAAAACAGTCAGCTGTAGCCCATAAATTCCACTTTACATCCACAATATTAGTCAGCAATATTATTATTATTATTACTATTAGGACTACTATTATTAGCTTGTCTTTTGAGTAAAAGGAAAGTTAAAACTTTTGATTCCACAGCGTGTATCACAATCACATCACTTGACTGGTTGACATCACCATCACCAACTGATAAATGCTAATCCTTCGGTCGTCGTATTCGTACTTGCCGTCAACTCAAAAATTCATGCTGCTTAGAAGAAAAATGTTTAGCTAATGTATGTGTGTAGTAAAAATAAATTGCCTATCTACCTATACGATGCACACAAAATGTATATGTACACACATTTATATATATATATATGTATATATTTGTACGATCAACTCATCGTCAATAATAGTTTTTCTTTGAACGTCACTGTCACTTTGTACATTTTCAAATGTTTCGTATGTCTACGCTCCTGAGTTTGCAGGCTGCAGTAAGCAGTTAGACAAGTTGATGAGTATATGAATGCATATGCAATGCAAGCATGGAAGCAGGTACGAATTTTCCACTGTCTCTTTCTCTCTCTCTCTCTCTTTTTGGTGTATCCACAGTTGTACTCGTGTTAAATTATTATGTGTATGTATACATCCTACAATGAAACCGTCATAGTCACTTACATACATATCCCTATGTAAAACACTGTTAATACCTCCATGGAAGGCCATGTTCGTACCGGCGGAACCCCACCATCCTCATATATATATATTGGTATATATACCATTGTAAATACCTGTCTACTGTCTACCTGTGTGTGTGCACTTTACGAAAAAAGTAACCCCTTCATCTACCCTCATCATCTACAAGATAATACCTCTAAGGCTTTGGGGGTAAAATCCCTCTCTCTCACTGTATACATTTTTCTCATCGTCAGTCCGTTCGTAGACAATCTTCACAACAAAACCATGTACAAAATATATATATCATGTATACACGGTAAATGCAACAATATCCGTCCACTTTGCTGCAGGTAGAAAAAAGTTTGCGCAGCAGTATTATATAATAGTGATAATAAATGTATGAGGAGAGCTTGTATGTATGTAGTATGTATTCATATATTCCCATGGAATGAAACCTGGGGATCCAACCTTAGAATACCATATGATACTCGGTATATGCACCTACCTATATTATAACCATACATTCGAGATATACATTCCATTCTATACAACTCATACAAGTTATCCACCCTCACTTTTCATTGAAACTTAGTAGTGAGTGGGGTTTTAAAAAACCACTGGGCTCAAATAATTACTTTAAACCACACAGCTCCATCCAGAGAAAATAAACTCAAACATGTGAAAATTGTCCGAGTGCATAATAATAATAATAATAATATTATTCCACATCAACAAGAAGAAAAAAAACCAAGAGGAGAAGTATAGAACATCCTTTTTACGGACTTGAACTCAGCACATACATACACTCACGTGAGGGGATTCTAACTGTCACTTGTCATAAATTCATTTATCATTAATAGCTCTATACAGTCAACAGTTTCTTTTCAGGTACAACAGCTAACGACAACGAAATCAGAAACGGATTTTCTTGTGTGTTTTAATTATTTGTTAAGACGATTGTTTTCTTTCTAAAGATGTGTGTATTTGTGTATTAAATCTGTATTTTGTATTTGAGTCGTTTACCATTTCAAGGCAGAAGAGTATGCAATCGGCCATTTTCTCTTACATTCACAATTTCCGAAAATAATTGCACATGCAGAACTCATTTGAATCACTTGTTTCTTCGTCTCTAAACTTCTATATATATATCTAATAATTTACTCTGTACATTTATTTGTGCAATGAAGTTTCTGATGAGAAACATATTTTGAGCCAAGTAAAACGAAGATCATGCAGTGGCCAAGGTCTGATCCATCATCATGTATATATATTTAATGTAGTACAAATACTGATACGGATGTTTGCAATCCAATTTTAAATACAACTAATAATAATGATTTCAATATTATATCTTGTAAATTCTCTCTCAATGATTAACATGAAACACGGTTGAATGGCGAATAAATTCAAAGCTCAGCATGACAACTCACACACACATGTGTGTGTGTGCGTGTAATAATAACTGGTTTGCACAGAATGAACACAATTTGTTATCGTATGTAGATTATTGGCGGCATTTATGTCGTCCAAATATATAAATATCACCCACAAACATTATTCTAATTTAAAAAATGTATATTATTTTGCCGGTGTGTTTCTCCTATACAGAATTCAAAACTTTTGAAAATCCCTTTACAATCATTTAAATGAATCCTAAAACAAGGAGAGCACATCACATTGAATCAAGAGACTAAATTCACAACTTATTCCGGCACATTTTAGGTTTTTAGTTGCACAAAACTTTGTCGGTATTATTTATATGTCGTAATAAGGGAAACACGTTGATGAATGTGGGGCTTGGAGTATTCGAATGAGGAAGCATTTCAACTGCCCCTGTCTCCAATGTTTTGGCTATTTACTATACATGTACTATGTATCTGTCTGTACACAAGTGGATTTAGTATTTCATATTTTGACTGCTTTTAACTAATTATATCCCACTCAAATATAGATGCTCTTTCCTATGAGAAATATTTGCCGGTTTATTCTGCAACTTTGCTTCACTTTTTCAAAATCTAAAGTTTATTTTTTTTATTCCGCTTAAATGACTTTTACACATGTCAACTCAAAAACTGACGACAAGCTAGTTCAAAGTCATAAGTATGTAGTTAAGTACGTAGAATGCACAACACCTGTCACGTTTCACAATTCATATATATAAATAAACAAAACCTATTTCAGATTTGAACTACACGACGATCCAATTGACACACACAAATGAACATCCAATGTTGACAAGCTAAAAACAAGTTTTGAATTTTGAATTTATAGTATGAAATTCTAATCCCAGCTTGCACTCGTATTCCAAACCAAACTGTTCATCGCTTCTAGATTTCCTCTCAGCCAAAAATGATACTATACTATAAAACTAATTACAGCCTACTAAATTGGTCGTATTCATATGGAAAATATACAGAAAACATTCTGTCAATGATAATAAACCACTTTATCATTGTTGTATTGTATTGGCAAACGGCCTCCAATATATATTTTTTTATCTTATCATTTCAGTGAATACAAATCTATACAATGCCAGATTAACTTGTAACACCTTAGCATAGCAAGTCACACATGAATGAAATACAAAATATTTTAAAATAAACACCTGAATTTTGACAGAAGGTGAACTTATTTTCCTGATACCAACTATATGAATACATTTGTATATAAATGGTCTCTCCTCATAGTAAAAATGTCACTTTTAACTTTAAATCAAATGTTCAATGCTACCAGTTGAAATGAAATGAAAAGGAATATTTTTTAAGTATTTACAATCAAAGCCCGAAATAACTAAAACGAAAGTACATGTATTTATGGAAAGAACTGTCATTAAATTTGAACCATAAAAGGTAATAAAAAATTCCACTGCTACTGACTTGAAACCAAACTACAAAAAAAACTATAAAAAGTTTATTATGTATAATAATAATTATTTTTGGTAAGTAATTTACTGTGTTTGTATCATCTGAAGGAGGAGACTTCCATAATTTGTCTTGAAGAATCCTCAGATCTTCTCCTTGTTCGAAAGCTACATTGGCTGCAGCAGCACCCAGAATTGCCGCAGAAGCAACTCCAATAAAAGAGCCCCATTTTGTTCCTCTTTCCTTTTTACTATCAGATTTTCTCTGCTCATCACCATGTCTTTTGTATCCATCACCTATGACTTGGATTTGTTCACTAAGTGTACTCCGACATGGAATGTGCTCACAGCTCAGACTTTTATTCTCATGACTAAAATTTTGTTGACATTTAATGTCTCTTTTCTCGGAACTCAAAGTCTCATGACTTGTATATATATTTCGAGTCCTACCAGTCAAGCTCTGTAGTCCACTAGCACTAACATCACAGTTGCTCAATTTCCTCGAATTCGGTTGAAATAACACATCTCGATTACTTTTACTGGCAGCAGTACTTGAATGTTCCTGATCAGTCTTAATTGTATTTTGACTCGCAGTCAAATCACACACTGACACGGAATTTGAGCCCGGCGGTGTCTTCTGTCTCCGTCGCCAAAACAGTGCATACAAATTCCACAAATTTCTCGACATTTTCCCACTCATTTACTGGAACCTCCGTCGAATCTTAGTCTCACAATCAGAACCAACAATAGGTAGCTGTCAAATTTTCACGTGTGTATATATTATATATACAAAAATTAAAAAGCACATGTCTCGTAACTATCACAGAAACAACTGGCACCTCGTTTATACCTAATTCAAATTTAAAGATATTTTTAAATGACGACTCTTGAAATCATTATTATTATTATTATTTGATAAATTTTAACTCGATTCACTAGAAACTTTTATTATTTACTAATATTTATAATAAACAAGACAGTTTTCGTTTTTCAAATATGTACAAAACATGGAAGACTTTTGGGTTTGTTTTGTAACTTTTCTCCATTCCAGTGTGTGGAATATTATATCAGCAGAGCCATTGCTCAGCTCCAACCATCCCGATTGCCTCTGCTAATTTCATTTTTTATTCTGTGTAGTTTTTTCTAAACCACGAGAGAGTTTAAAACGAAAGTAAAAGAATAAACGTTCACATCATTTCGACTAACCGGCATACCTGAATTTCTAATGGAAAATCAATGTGTCTAACTACTTTTAAGCCGGTTGGAAATGGAACTAACTAACCATCGGTGTTAGAACAGTTGAGTATATCAGTACACCCAGGTAAAATACTCACAACTATGCTATAGAAACACAAACGTTTATTGGTTGGAAACTATAAAAAAACTGAGGAGAGTTAAACGCTTGCCTATTTCAGACTGACCACAAAGCACAATGACAGGAATTCACTTTAGTACCAAATTATTTCTTTTTTCAACAGTCTGTATTAAAATTCCTAACACCTAGACGATAAAAAAACAGTACCGCTTGAGCCGGACAAACAGTAGTAGTAGGAGTTCAGGAAGAGAGTAGACTAACAATATTATCCGGACAATGCATTCTACTACTATTTGCTATGTGCACTTTTTTTTTCACTTATACTCTCGAGTGAGTTTGGTGTTGGAAGCTACCTAAATAAACTAGAGTAAAAAGTGTTACATCATCACTCGAGGCGTCAGGTACGTAATTTGATTTTTTCAATCCTAAATACAGCACCATCAACACAAAACATCTTCCTTTAGATAATCATAATCGCTATCAAAGGTCAACTAGAAAAGCCTACACGCATTACATAATAACTCTCACTAATAAAAGTTTATTTAATACCTTTTGGGCTTTTTATATCTACATGTAGTCGGAGTCTGTACACACGTGTGTGTGTGTGTACATTCGTTCCATGTGCACATTCTTCTGGCTGTGTGTGTATAGATATTATATATATATGTGTATCATATGTCTGTGTGGGTGAAAAACTTGAACTAGTGGAACGGTTGTTTATCGTATACACATTCTCTTTGTGTAATTAGTACGTCACAATGCTCGACAACCTTTCAAGTTTGCATATAAATACTCTTTTTTCTGCATCAAATTCTGAGAAAGATTTATTCAAATTACTTGCTAACAACTCACAGAGCTCACTCATTAACATGTACAATTTTCCTCATATTTTTTTCCCCCGTTCTTCGTTTTAATTACTAATAACTAGCAAGTAGCTCATATCTGTCTGCATTTTGCATACTTAATTTCTAATTCTCTCCCTCTAATCGGTCTCATCATTCATATAGTTTTTAATTACTGTCAGTCACTAAGATTCTTGATTGTATGAAAGCTCGTCAAAACAGAAAAAAAAAATTGCAAGTTGCAACTTCAAAAAATCGTCCACTCCTCTATCCGATGCTGTGTGAGTATTGTTGCTGTACGCTGTTGTTGACTTTCTGACAGAAGCCACAAGGCAATTTAAAAATCGTGACATTCATTTGAGTAGACATTTCAAAGGCGTTCCATTTTCCCCAATGCTGTCAGTAAACATGCAAAAATATCTATTATGTCATGGAGTTGGACAATTGTTGTTGTCTTTTGTCTTTCTGCATTTTCTCTTTGATTCGTTTTATATTCTTTTTTATCTATCATTCTATCAAAACGAGTTTAAAATGTACATCATAAATGTGTGCACTGAAAACCCACACACATCCGCGTACAAATGACTATTCCATTTCAAATCCAGCAATAAATCCATCTGCCTGCTGTAGACTTTCATCAATTGCCTATTATTCTTCTCAACAGATTAATCTCACCACAAAATTAAATATGCATAAATACAAATCTCCATGATTTTGTACAAATTTAGAAACGATACAAAAGTTCAATTCATTTTACTAACGATAAACTTTGATTTTTTACAACTATTTTTTAAACTTGATCATCAGCCTCTTTGCACATAAATCAGATGTGTAAACTTCATTTTGCCATAGTTCACACTACCTGCCGTACAAAAACGGTTTGCATTTCACGGACGTTTTAATAGACTAAACACACACACACACACAAAGTTAATGTTAAAATTCAATTAGAAGAAGAGAGTTTGTATGATCACAGAATTCGTTTGCTAGGTGTCACTGGGGAGCCTGAGTGTGCACCCACCATATGATGTAATGCTAAAGTGACGTGAGCTAACATAAATAAACTTGGAAAAATTAAATTAAAACACTTGTGTACGTGTCAATTGGCTATATTCTGCTAATGGTGAGCTGTGAACTGTTTCACACAATTTGTAGTTGTTGCCGACAAGTGGGATCTGAAGTAAGCACTCGTGTTATCCACACACAGGATCCTACATTACACATTAAGAACTCAATGAATAGAGGAACTTGGGGCAAAAATGATCAGCACAGTTAAAGTTGAATTACAATGCAACTATTGAATATGTGGAAGGTCTTAAGAAAACAAGCCTTACGCGAATTTCTAGATTCAGGGATATAGCGCTTTTATTACTGTTTGGCGTGTAAAAACGTTGCCCAATGATTTTAATTGCATTAGCATTACACAAATCATCGGCGTACTTTTATTTAGAATTTTTAGGAAATTTTAACGGCCATTTTAAACTACCTTTTCTCAGTAAAAATGGTTTAAACTTGTCCTAACAGATCTCCATGTTCTGTTGTCAATAAATATGCAAAAAAGTGATTTTTCGCGTAAGCCTTGTTTTCTGAAAAACTTCCGCATACAGATTACTGACGTTCAGAACTTTTTCGTTCCTCGAGTAACTTTATACCTGATTGATTTGGAGAATATTTTTGAATTTGTATGAATATTTTTGAATTTGTATGCTAAAGTGACTTCAAAAAAAATGATCTGCAATTTGCATAAATTACATAGATGCTACTAGTGTGATCAGACAGCACGTTCTAAAACAATTTCTGGTATCTAAACATTGTTTTTTGTGAGGAAAGGATTTTTCTGCTCTTTTAAATGATGTACATATATACTTCAATACCCGCTTTGTAGTATCTTTGATTTTTTGTCTACAAGTGAAAAACACAAATGTTTGATGTTGGTCATTTTTGCCCCAAGTTCCTCTAGTAAAAACAATGTGGGAGGATGCACAGGAATATGAAATACACATGAACCAATGAATAACTCATATACACCAACGTATTTGCGAATTTACATTTACATTTATTTATGTTATGACAGTCACATTGGTCTTGGTTTTTTTTATCATCCCGTCAGAAGCAATGCATAGCATGTACATGGTTTGCTGCCAATTGACAATGAATGAACAGAGACTTGTGTAATTCACTCAAATGAGAATTGCGAATTAAAAAAATTATCTCATAACGTGACCAAACTAAATCTTGGTATTTAGCATTTTAGTTAGTTGCCTTCATTCACACGTCGTCCACAGCTTTGTTAATCTCGGTGCAAAAGTGACGAGTGACGAGTGATAATATTTCATTTTTCGTTCACTATGTGTGTACATACAGGAATGAAAATGAATAACCCACAAATGACAAAGTACGTACAAAAAGACATGGACCTTGAGCAAACAAATCTATTTCAGTTTCACATGCCAATTACCTACTTACTCGTCAATGTACACACCAAAAACACACATATTTGTAATTCTCTTAAGTGATTCAGAATAGAGACTCCTATTAAAATAAGGAACGGAAGTTTAAATTCGTATATCTAGGATGACTTCTCTCTCTCTCTCACCCATATGTTTAAGAATAGACTGGTTTACTATCGATATTACTTGTATACACATAAACAATAGTCGTCAATTTTATGATGATTACACTGCAGCGTGCAAACGAGTTTCATGGAATAATTCATCAAACTCAATATATACAAGGCACCGGCTATCGCCAAAAAAAAAACTACAGCTCCGCTATCGACATGTCTCAGCATTTCTGTGCAGTAAATACAATTGATCAAAAAACGAATATGCAGCTGCATTCATTCTCAACCATTCTATAGTAATTTCAGTTACTATAGTGCACTAATTCTAATGAGTAATACCTGGAACGCATGCAAACTTCTACCTTGACTCTATTATAGTGTCAATACCCACAACATTCTGGCCTATATTTTCTCCATCATTCCACTACAGAGCCTGCTCTAATTTTCTCAACTCGATAGATAATTCATCCTAAAATACATTTCCAATGTAGCAGGATTTCGATGCATTGCCAAGCGAATGATTTGAGTCACCCTCTGACTAAAAAAAAATGTTTACATTGGAGATGATGCCGTCAGAGAGAATTTCCGGGAAAATAAATTACTTACAGCAATTAAAATCAAAAAAAAAAACACTATAAGCTATCCAACACGAATTATTAGATGTACCAACTGTGGAAAAAATGCTGAATGTAAAAATTAAAAGACTATATACAGCATCTAGAAATATTTTGCCTTGTACAGACTGTTAGGGATGTTTCAAGTTTTACACATTCTTTGATGACTTCACGGTCGATGTTGCGTACTTCCCTGTGCACAGTTGAAATAAAATATGATATTGCTCCAAATTTGACTTCTCTGTGTGTTCATGTACATACTCATAGATATAGTCCCGTGAAAGAACTACGCACACACTCATCTACTAAGTAATAATAATACTATCCAGTTTAAAAAAACAACTGAGTCACTTTTTCTCAAAATGCCAAGTCATATTTTTTTACTTTACTTTTTTTTTGTTGTGTTTCTCCTGACACAAACTAAAGCGTGTACAAAAGGTTTGGAATTGCCAACAGCCTTGTCCCTTGAAATTATGATGATGAGCTCAAACCTCATCCTGAACTCATTACAATTTCAATATTACAATGAGAACATGAGGAGGGCGTCATCAAAATCATTGTAACAAGAACGTAAAAAGTTTATGTTAGCGTTTCATTTTTAATGTGTGTTCTGTGAAAAGTTGAAATGCACATGTATGAAATATTTTGCAAAATCTTTGCCAATTAGGTAAGAATGCAGCCTTGTTTTTTCCCCTAATAAAGTCATCGTGAAATAATATAGTCCCGTCCGATCCTACATGTATCGTATATTTTCCCAATGAATGGTTCTACTGCATCATATACTAATTAACTCAAAAACGAATCCGTATGCAGTTATACTAATTAACTCAAAAACGAATCCGTATGCAGATATACATTTCAAATACTAATACCTACATCTATAGTATTCTATAAACTATAACCTATATAGGTAGATGATACAAGTCTCATATATTGCAATTACATGTCAAATTGTAGACGCAAGTAATTAGTGCAGCGACAATGTTTTCCGGTGTAAAATTCATACATGAACGCAAATCACGACAATGAAGATAAACTCCAAAATTCTGATTTTTTAAAAGATATAGTTAGCGAAAAATTGGCTCTTCTTAAACTTGCGCTTGCCTTCATAGTTGAACAATATTCAATAGAAGGTTTTTTTGGAAATGGAAATTATTTTCCTCCTTTCTTTTATCGCTGATGACCGAATTTCAAAGGTCCAAAGACTATGATTATAAAATGTATTCTTTAAAATGGGAAGGATGGGATAAGTGCCTGTGAACTATTCACTTTCCCTAATTTCTCAGCATTATGAAAAAGATAAACAAACACATAGCGCATCTAATAGGCCTTACACAATCACAAAATACACACAGCTAGCGACTACACTAACTATTACAAATTATTTCACGGTGTTCTTACCTTTCGTGCCTAGGAACGATTAGCACAAAGTTTATCAGGGCAACAGAAGTAAGAAGAGAAGAGAAGAAGGAGTAAGCAGCAAAATCACAAAAAGTAAACAGAGAGGAATCGTGAGAACGTAGCCTTATTTGTAATTATAATTTTCATTTAAAACTGTTTTCCTCAAGAAATTTTTGATTAAAAAAAAATTTGATTTTGTTTTATCATCCTGCGGACTAATTTAGCTAAACAATATGTCATGCGATGCCTCAACTTCTACTGCAAGTTACAGTGATTAGAAAATAAATTTTTAGACATTTTGAAATTAGAAATTCTGCCAATTTCTTGATAGATACGTAGGTGTTTTTTTTTTTTAAAAAAAAAAACATGAGCTCATTCCATGCCTTTTAAAAATCTACTATTCTAGTTTCCTATACATCATTCAGAATCGGCTAAAAACTTATTAAAATGTGTACACAACATCATTCGAAACGGTTAATATTGCGTAATAGTGGAAGCAAAACTGGTACATTTTACATATAGCATACATTTCATGTGGAGTAAAAACTACTGGGACCTTGTTTCTTTTCTTTTTTTTAATTTTAAATAAATAAACATTTGTATTGTTTTACAAATTAGGAAAACTATATGGAATGACAAATAATGTATAGTATACAGCAGGGTCATTTTATATGGTTGGATATTATTAGGCATAGCAAGTTGACTAATCGCCAATAATTTCTATCCCATTAGTTTATAACACTTTTAAATTCATTTAAATCAAAACTTTTCATACATATACATTTGATGACACTCAACAGGAAATTACCAACTTTGCTCAAGTCATGTAAACATTACTTGATTTAATGCTAAATAAGATTGACAGAATGCTTGCTGCCTACGCGTACGCAGCAAGGAGTCCAACCTACATGAGTATATTATTTATGTAATATCGTTTCCACCTTTTCAATTTTCAATGCAATGGTATAAATCTGTTTGTTATTATGACGATCATAATTTTCACTATGCACACAATCCCGTACATATCTACATAAATAACTGATAACTTTTTGTCAACAAATCCTACACAAATGCCAACGTAATTAAAAAAATTATTTTGCAAGTAACCTAAGAAAAAAAAACATGACACAAATGTATAGCTGGTCAAGTTCCAGCAAAGTCAAAAAAAATAATGAAAAGTGAAGTGAAAGAAAAAACCGCGGACAGAAAATGTTGTTGACTGATCTAGAAGTTTTTTTTATACATATATACTTCTTCAACTGAAATGGAGAACCCCTACACATTATATGAAGACAAGGACGAGTTTCTTATCGAGAATATCCCGCCAGTTCTCATTAAAAGTGAAAAGACGATACGTTCCATTAGAGAGAAAATTACCATAATTTTCAATGATAAACCCACTCGTGTTTACAATGAATAATGTGCTACTGGTTTCTCAGTATGTGTTTGTTATGTGTAAAACCAATTTGTGCTTTTAGTAAATGCATAAAATCTACTACCGCCCATATCGAATAAAATTCAAAAAAAAAAATAAAGATTTCAAATTTTTATAGCATGGACAACCTGAGAGTTAGTGTATTACGTCTAATTTAGAGTTTCTATGCATGAATGAGGAGCCAATATAAAAAACGTATACTTACTTGAAAATGTAAAATAATTGTCCATATTAAACCAAGAGTCAATTTCGGATTTCCGTCAACAATATCTTCTGCACGAATATTTACAAGTTTTATCTATGACGGGGAGAAAAGTCACAATCATAGACATTTTAGTACATCCATTAGAATAGTGAAAACGAGCGACTAGCCAATTATAATGGCCATTATCTAAACATATGGACAATGATGCATGCGGTGTGTGGGTACCTTTCTGTATCTGAGAAAATCTAAAACTGTCTGGACATTCTGTAGCATATGAAATCTCATCCGACCCCGCTCACGTGGCTGCAAATACAAAAGGTTCATCAGTGAATTATATTCTTTCAATTGTCCACACACTTGAAATCATTTGCTCTTATCGATATACATAACAATTAATGATTCGCCAAATTTGAATCGAGAAAATAAATAATCATGGGCAACGTAGTTTTTTTAGAATACTTCAAAATAAAATGTACAATCAAGTATAATCTTACCAGGTGATCACCACTGAGTACTTCCAACAATGACACCAAATTATGGCCATCACGGAGATCTTCAAAGAGGTCGCCCACACGTTTGCCACACTAAACATTTCAAATAATAAAGATCAAGATAAAATGCACACAATGCAGGATTTTGTTTTTTTTACATTTAATGCTACACATAAATAACGAAATGACGAACAAAAATGCAACACTGAGTACAAGTCACAAGTGCAATAATTATTATTAAAAAAGGAAATCTAGTTTCCATACAAAGAAATAATAATTTTAGCGAAGATGAAAAATAAAATTGCACGGGATTCTTCTTAGTCTATAATATAAACGTATACCTATTATTACCTATACATATACATAAAACAGGGTAATAAAGAGAATCATTTCATGCTGGCATAACATCTGTCTACTCCGACACCAAATTGAGCCAACATTATAATAATGTTAAAAAAAATTACATAATCTCAAATTTAACTAGACAAGATTTATCGTTCGATTCCATACAAGTATTTTTAACAAAAAAAACTGATGACTGGTGAGTGCATACATAAAATATCCATCTTGTATTCAAATGTTTCATAAATATATCTATACTAGAATACTAGTTTTCTAGAACATGTCCTTAAATATTTGAAACTTCCATTCCCGATTTTCAAGAAATGTTCAAATGTGTGTGTGCAATTTCCAAGCTGCCCATAATAGGACAAAATCGTCATATTACTTCGTTTAAATTAAAGATAGTGACAATAGAGTGCAATAATTGAGAAATTTGCTGGACATTTCACGTACATTCAGATAAGAAATTATTAGACGACTGCTCATCGATAATTTGGACACGAACAAATTTTGATTTGACATGCAATCAGTGCGTTTATTTTAAAGTTATTGTGCGGTTGGACAAACATCAAGAGAATGATAAACTCGACTCGACTTACGCTGACGGTATCGCAAGAACACGATCCCGGACAGACATGAAGACATGTGTATGTCTATATACCAGTCAAAGGAACAAAATAATTACATTATTATCGAAATTCTCCAATATTCCCTTTGAATATTACGAACTGAGATTCAAATCATTGAACTCAAAATCTACAAGATCGTAATTTATTAATACATCCATGCAATTAATGATGACAAATGTCATTATCTTGTTCCAATGGTAAACATCGGGCGTGCAATGTGCATGTGTATATACCCACCTTCGTTCGCCTCCAATCCTGTTTGCCATAGCCGCGTGAAAACAAGTAAATTTTCAACTAATTAATAATAGTCTTCAACAGTAATAAATATCATTTTAATTTACAAGATTAAAACCAGATGTATAGGATCTATTTCTTTTTTCGCTATAAACATCATCGACCGTCTAAAGTTTCAAGATTCTCTTGATTCATTGAACTCAAATGGTACAGTTTCCCTCGTCTGTCTATCGAATACAAGTTGCACTGGACAACAAGTGAATAATAATGATAATGTTGGAGCCGTTTACGTTGTTTCACCTTTACTTGAAATCATTCACAGCAGGTGTTTGAAAATATACAAAAATATATATAATTTGCCATATAAACTGGAAATAAAGCCCTGTAGAAATTTTGTCTAATAGCTGTCGTAAATTCAAACCAATATCCTTTGACCTTGTTTGGCTTTTGGCCAGATAATAATACATGATGAATGAAGAAAGGGCGTGATAAAATATTGTGAAGTTGAGTCAAATGGAATGAAAGAACTTCCCGTTTCGTAAGCCCGCATCCCTAATACGATTTTATTTCTTTATGCTTGTGTACAGAACCATATGCACGTGTATGTCGTCCCCAAACCAAACCAAACCAAACACGCACACTTTCAAAGTACACAAAAACATTCTGATGGCATGAATTCATATTTTTCAAAAAATTGAGTATATACGAGAGACATTTCTTTTGATGTTCACTTGCGATGCAACTCATAAGACTCAAGAACTACTATGAGATTACGATCTCAAATCAAACGGGGCGTACCTAATCAAACATTTCCATTACAATACAATCTAATGCGACAGACAGCTCCGTGTCACTATGTAAACTCTATCCAACTATGCAAGTTTTATCTTCCCGCAGTCTCACATCTCATCTTTTTACATATAGAAATTCGTATAGCAAGGGATAGGTAACATGGCTTCCACACAAATTACAAAACGCATTTCAGAGCAAAAAATACCATCACTGTATGGTATACAAAATACAAACAATGTACACGAAGGCCCGCTCCGCAGCTTTGTCGCTAAAACTCAAAGACTTGTCCAAATCGTTCCATCCTTTTTCATACGACATACGACAGATTTATTTAAAATGAAAAGGTGTGGGGATTTATCAAAAAGACTCTTCTAATTGACTGCAGTCTGCAATAATTTTGGATGCAGTCTACTCACTTCAATTCAAAAGGTAACGGGAAACTTTCTTTGACAGTTTTCTATTCAGTCAGATTGAGTTTGAAGTTTGAAGTTGCATCAAAAATCTGATTCGAAGATGAATAAAAAAAGGAAGAATGAAAAAAATACGTAATGACTTTCGTGAAAGCTGAAAGCATTACAACAACAAATCGCATTTTGAGTAGAATTCCCTAGAATCTATTGTGTTTTTCCTTACTGTATACAGTACATACAGTTTTCAATGCATCCAATACCGTGGAAATTGAATTAAGACAATATATCAAAGAGAAGTAGTGGAATACATCTACTGTGTGTGCAACCAAATGCCTCTCAGTGCACTTAACAATTTTAATCCAATTTCCATCAAATTCGTCCAACAAATGAGTGATTTGTCCCCAATACAAAATTCATATGCTATTTTTTATTTTATTTTTTCAAAAATTATGCAAAAAAAATTGAGTAGCCGGTATCTGCATAAAACCACGCGACTTCATTCCATGTGCAACTACAACACTCAAGGATGCGTAGGCGGTCTGGAATTTCGCAATCATTTTCAAGAATCAAGTAGAAAGGCAAGAGGAGTATTGCAAAGGAAGAAGTAATATTTCCAAGTGCATGCACACACACACACAATATTATATACACACCCCATATCCAAATTTGGTAATTGTGCTCTTCATTCTACACCTCCGCATTTTCACAATCGTAATCGTACATTTCGCACAATCTCTCCAATAGCCCTTCATTGCATCACATTTCAAACTTAATAACATCATCATCATTTCCTTCTTTGCCATTCTATGTTTCTATCGTATATACACAGTCTCCAGAAAGCCAGAAACTCATCCTAAACATATACACTTGATTGTATGCCTAAATCTAGCGTACACATACGAACACAAAGGAACAACACATATATATATATAATGCATATATTGAATCCTCAAAACATCCCACGTAATAACAGAAACCAGAGTTGACTCTGAAACCTAAAAAAAAATAAATTGCAAATTAAATTGCAAGCAGCATCTTTCTCGTTCCTCATGCACAATTACTACGTTTGTTTTAATATATGGAAACACTGCTCAATTACGATCATCTTGCTCTCTTAATAAGGCTCAAACCTATCCAAATCGTGATTTTCCACTTCTCAACCCGTCTCAACAATTTGTCGTCATATTGATCCTTAATATGCATCTCTGCGCCGTCTCCCACATTTATTCGGATCAACGATTCCACACACATTCTCTTTACAAAAATGACAACATTTGGTCTGAGTGAGCAGACAAACCACAAAAAAATCTCGAGAAAAACAATCTCCAGATCAGATTATGCATCCCATTTCTTCTTACTACATACAATAACCCATAGCTTGAATCTTTGTTTTCTTTTGATGTTACCGCACTTGACGACAAACAGAGACAACTACATACGACGACTTGGAATTGCAAACAATGAAAAAAAAAAAAAAAAACGTCCATGTGATTATCCAAGGAACAGTTTTCAGTTTTAAGTATAGCCATGCGAATTTTTTTTATCTGTATTTTTATCCCTGACTCGATTTCCCTTTCCCTTTTGCCTTGGACCAACCTATAGAACAACCTACAACATTCCCGAATTTTATTACGGCTGAAAGGTCAGTGAAAACTGACTCAATCTGTGAACCATATGGTGAGCATTTAACATTAACGTCGATTACTTTTAAGAGCGTCAAACTAGTTGTCCCGTTAGTATACTCGACACTAGCAAAACTTGGACAATATGGGTTGTAATCTGAATCACACCTTCATCAGCTTAAATTTTATTGTTCAAACAACTACAGGAATCATTATTATTATGGTTGGATGCGAAGAAAGTGTCGTATGCACACTCAGTGTGAGTGACAGATGGTGGAAAAATCAATTATTGCTCCATACTCTATTGTAAAAAAAAAAACATTTAAATGCGAGTTAGTATAATAATAATAATAATAATATTTTTATTATGTAAATACTTGTAAATATACTCAAGTTTCTCAACATTTTCCCATTTTTGTCGTATTTATATCCTCACGTCCTTCACGACACAAAACTACAACGCTTCACTTGCGCCTCAAAAAATTGATTAATTACAATTAAAAGATTTCTATTCGTTTTTTTACGGTCGGACAAAAGCATTGGACTCCTCCGTCTTCACGTATGTATACTTTTCGAATTGTTTCTTCTTGGGCCTTTGCAATTATTTTCCTAGCCATTCACGAGTGAATGATAGAGATCTACTTCCACATAGCTCATTCCAACTCCAACAAATCGTAAGATTCGTAAGGACATGTGATTCCTGTCCGTACAGGCCTCATTTTTCTCACACATGTCGAATTCAAATATATATAATATACTATGACTCTTTTCGCCCATTGTATACGACGACGATGTGGAGAGGGGAAACGAAAATACAGATGGTTTTGTTGTTACTAAATATTCATGTGTCATGAACTCATGTCCATATCTTGTGATCAATTTTGAACTACACACACAAGAGAAAACAAGGTTGAAATTAGGCTTTGATTCCGTTCACTCCACCTACGAATTCCACGTGGAGCGGTCAAAATTTCTACTTTTCCTTATTCTATTCCATTACATACTACCTCGTGTCCATTAACCATCTACAAAAGTTTTTATTTCCCACAAAGTCGTTAGCAATATTTAACAATTAGCCTCGAGCCAATGGTGAGTTAACCATCGATGGATTAAAATTAAGCAAGTAAAAACACTATACAAGCTTCCATTTAAGAAGATCTCAAACAGTCAACAACTAATAAAACTGTTTTCCTTTCCAAATTGCTTCTGATTTGGATTTTTTGGTTTGCAACTGTATAACCTAGAAAAAGAAGTACCTACGTAAAAAACGACAAAGCATCGAGTTCCCACATCAAAACAATAAATACTCAAAGCATTCAAAAATCCAATCAAATCAAAAACTTCCACTTTGAGAACAAAAAAAGCTTGAACTTGGACCCTTTACCGTTTTACAACTCCATGAAAATCCCTCAAAAAAAAAAATAATAATAATTACCACAATACAGAAAATCCTTTGATTTATTTACTCTTCATCCCTGCTGATGAACTGATACATCCTGATTAATACAAAAATGATTAATTTCAAAACTACAAGGGGGAAAAAACGGTATCTACTAAAACTCTGGGAATATATGGGAGGCATTAATTTATAGTTTGCTCATTTTCCATTTGACTTCGTGCACATTTAAAATCCCTTATGAGTACAAATACTCGTAATCAATGCGTGCTAAACACTATCTCTATTATCCATCAAAGTCGTAAATATGTGATAATTTATTCTATATCATCTTTCTCCCATCCGCTGTAGTCAAAACAACATTTTCTGGGAATATAGTGGAGACAAACGAGAAACACAACAAAGTCAAAATTTTGTAATTCGGACTTGAAACGAAGTCACTGCTGGATATTTACCCAAAGTTAAATTCCTTGATTCGTCGACTTATACATACATATACGTATGTAACTCCATTGTTGCATTCTAAAACATTCACATGCGAGAAAAAAAATCTTTCGCACAAATACCTACCTACACTCCTTCACACAACTACTTTAATGAGTGCCGAGTTATGTTAATGAAATTAATTAGCTACAAGATAGCGTTATCAAAAGAGCATTTCAACTCGTGCAGAATGAGAAGAATAAAAAAGAGGACAATGTAAAATGTAAAACATATGTGGTTCTGGTTACATTTTATGTTATTCTTATCTTGTTGTTGTTGTACTAATTTCGTCGTCCAAGACGTAAAAGTCAAGTCAACAAATGTCCATCTTCATATTTGCCATACTCTATACATCATATCTCTACTCATGTTAATCTCTCAACATAATTTGAACAATGCATCATATATCTGTATGTACATTTGGATATATGTATTTATCTATATATCTCTCATGATGATGAGACCGGGCGGAAAAAGCACATGGAGCTTGACTGACGATGAGAGAATCACCACCTACAAATAGTTTTTACTTCTACAATATCAAAATAAAATGGCCATACGTATCTTATAGTTGCTATTTCCACGCAACTATATACAACTTGTTTCCATCTCATTAAATACATGTGTATGTGTATGACTACATGTGTACAAATAAGTATGAGCTTATACATGAAGCACATTGTTCAGCCTGAATTTTTGAAGCACAGGAGAATTTTTTTTTTTTTTGAAAGAGTCACTTCACGCCGTTGGACAAAAACAAGAAGCTCAAGGATTTCAAATGATATTCATTCTTAGTCTTGTATAACTTATTACAGCTTCCCCCTCTCTCCCTCTCTCTCTCTCTCTTTCTCTCTCTCTCTCTCTGAATCTGTATATGACTCGGTCGGAATACCACACCTAGCTTCAAATCCTTCTATCACGCCCACACTCTCGCCTGGCTACGTTTTTCAGCCTTATAAACCAACAACCAGCCCAAACAGTACCTCTACTTTTTCGTCCCTACTCAAATCTCCCACATACATTGACTAAACTAAAATATATCTATCGATAGGTAAATGCAATTCACACAGGTATCCACCAGGACGCACAGAACACATGTTTACTTACTTGAACGAATACCCATCATATAGGTAGATGTACCATATTATATATGTACACTCTGAAATACTCTCACAAGTCATATTCCTCCTTCACTCAATAAAAAACGACCGTCTAACCTTATTATTAAAAGGAATTTGTCATTTTAATTATGCATGTTCATCCATTTTAAATGTCCTGCTACGAAATGGTAGGAAACTATAGGAAACGTAGTAAATTTTCAAATAATAAATAAATACCAATTAAAACAAAAATAACAGACAATATACGCTTGGTAAAATTTTACATGGTATTGTTTTTTCCCTCGAAATATCAAATCAAACTTCGACATTATCTCATTAGCAATAGTAAATGGACTAGTTTGATAAATGTATCTGTACATGTAATTTCATGGAAAATTTTACTATTCGCAATAAATTATTTAGCATTGGCTTTGAGTTTGTTTACACGGTTGGATTCATGAGATACTCATCTCATCATCTTCCTACATACAAATAACAAACTAGTAAACATTTAGTTTTGGCACACGTTGATGGCATCCTCTCTTTTCCTCCCTCTCTTCTCTCAAGTACCACAATAACAGTTTTGTTCATCTCTCTCCATACTTTTGCTACAGTACAAAAGTGCAAACTATGAATGAGCCAACGTAAACGGCTAACGCTAAATCTGCACTTTGGATTAACATGAAAGTCGACCTCCATTTTTAAATTTAATTAAAAACAAAAAAATTACTACTTCAACCCACATGCTAAATACAAGCATAAGAGTTTTCCTTTTTCACTGTACATATTCCTATTTACCAAGTAACCTACGAAGACATGTGTACACAGTGCAAATGAAATAATTACCATTTTCAACTCCTATCAAGGCTTTATCATGTATCATATAAAAATTTAGTTTGCTCTGTTTCTCATTCGATCGTCTATCGTAAGCATGCTAAAAAGTTATCTTCAATTCATCATAATGTGAAAAAAAACAAAATTCAAATTAAAAGTGAAAAAAAAAAATAACCTTTAGAGAATCTCTCGTTACCAACATGTATCTGTAGCGAACAGAGTTATTATATACCTTTAGACCGCAAAAATATAAACATTAAATAATAAAGTACTACGGACGGACGTAAGACCAACTATCATTATTATTATTATTTACATGCAAATTGTAGTTTGCATCCTCCTCTTAAGAACTTGCCCTGCTTCACGTCACTTCTCACAAATCACATGAGATTAAAAACGTTTCAAAGAACACGTACAATATGTAATCATTCCTTGAGGCGAAAATACAACTTTGCCGTTTACTCATGAATGAAATGAGGAATTACGAAAATCAACCAAATGCACTTTTGCATTTAATTTATTCCTGCATAATAACAATAATAATAATAATAATGTACAAATGTCCGTATGTCGAAAATAGCTCAAGACTCTCGAATTTTGAAAGGTACCGTTATCCATACCTTTGAAACCACCACGATTTACAAGTTAATTTTATAATTTTATGCCGTTAGATGTTAATTCCATGTCAAATATGTCAATCTTCATTATAGAAATACGTCACATTATATCCGTTCCATATGAATATTTTATAGCCCTGCACTGTCCAATACAGTATCATTTTTACGTCAATGGATTTATAAATAAAAATCCACGTTCTTTCTCTCCATTGACAAACTTCCTTAGTCGTCCTCTAATTTCTGATTAGTAATTACGACCACCATGTCATAAATTGATCCCATCACATTTTTACTTTTGCTTTTTATTCTCCTATACACTATAATAATTTCTCACATTTCATTCTCTCTACATATAAAAAAAATCCTTTCTGCCATGTATGTATGTATATTTGTGATGTGTGTGCAAATGGGAAACACGCAATTCCCTCTTACTTAATACAGTCAGAGGAAGAACGGATAGTGAAATCAAAAACTGTTCACATGATTATAAAGGCTGAATGTTACTCTATTCACAGTGTCCATTCCCAACTTTACTAGAAATTTGTTTTCCAAGCTCCTCAAACTATTTCCTCTCTTCTCCATTACCCACGTTCAACTGATTTATGTACACAAACATTACTTGACTTACTAATTGGTGCCCACATGAAAGCCAGGCAATTTAAGACGTTTATTAGACACGGACAACCTTAATCATTTAGCCCACACATTCTCATTTTTTTTATACATACCTACTGTAGGTATTACCTATAGTATGTAAACTCATCTACTATTACAAATATTACAGGTATAAAATATCCGTCAAATAAAAAGATCACTGTTAGGTAAAATTACATATTGCATTGTGAAAAGAACAAATAGGAGACGAAACAGTGTAAATTAGTATATACATATTTTATTTTTAAAATGTACTTTACATCAAACTAAATCCCTTTGCCTTTGCGCACTCGTGCGTACTTTACACAAAACAAAAGTTATTTCAAATATCATTTATCTATCAATCATTTCATTGATTTCCCGTGTCAATCTCACATCAATGCTTTTATCATCATCCTGCCTGTCGACAAGATAATTTCCCACTTTGCTAGATTCTAATTATGATTCTGATTTCATTAATCATTATCTTTATTTTCCTTCCTGTCAACATTAAAACTAGAGAAATGTCAGTTATAGTTACAAAAAAAACAAATGGGTATGCATTGCATATTACCAATTACTTTCATTGTTCATGCTAACAGCTATTTGGATTGTATAAAAAATTCGTACCACTAAACAATTTTTTTTTTTTACTAATGTTGTAGCAACACAACGAGCTCGAAGTAGAAAAGCATAAAAGGGAACGCAGACTAGAAACGATTGAATTGAGGATACCTCAAAAAAATCATAAACATATTAAACATGTTTGTTTTTAAAATATAATTTTGAAATTCTATACTAATATGCCTTTTATGAGAGGAATATGAACAAGTTGGCTGCTAATGGTTTGCTGGTGGTGGCGGTGGAGATGATGATGCTAACCGTAGAGTAGTGTAGTGTGGTGACGCTGACAAGAAGAAAACTAACGACAGTTCTACGACCTCAATTGACCAAATATGGACACTGGAACTAGTGAAAGTAGTCACACACACACACACACTCACATCTCGTTAAAGTACCTAAGCCCACATCCATGCATATACATACGCTCAAGTACCACCAGTCTACCAGCACAAACACAAAGTGCACACGTTATGATATTCGTTATTACTCATTCTGCTACAAATTCCTGAGTAAAAACCAACCAACCATCTTATAATGTAACTCATTTACTGGTCGAGAAACAACAGCAAGAGCCATTGGATTTGGCCAAGCCAGAACGGATTCGTCAATGTGTCTCTTCAAACATAATATTACACACATGATGACTAAAAAATCTTTCAGTACACTGTCTCATTGCATACATTTCATTAGCTGTCTGATGTCTGTCCATCTGTCTGACTAAGACTGTTCACTTCTTGTGTATCGCACATGTACAATATGCCAAATTCAGAGTAATCCATCCCTAATACATGTTTTTTATTCATGACACGAAAAATACATACACATGCACAGCGTAACCTCTGCCACTATTAAATATTGCAGCCAACAGCAAATGTCAATCAAAATCTCTTATGCCACACAAGATGACGATAATTCTGGTCATTATAAAGGATTCCTTTGTCTATTCTTAAAGGCTCAGTGGGATCAGAGTAAACAGTGAGTACAACATTTGTACAATGTAATTGTTCTTCAACACCAATTCCGCATGCCTTGAATAGGCGTTCAGTTTATCCTATATGGTGTCATCATCTCTCCCTTGTTTTTTTTTTTTTTTTGCTGTATTTACTCTACAAATATGGACGTAAATTTACTCTTCTCTTCTCTCCCTCTTCAAGTTTGTCAATATTCCAAAATCCAAAATGTACATTATCTTAAGATTTGATCTCATTCTTCAATACAATTCGAACATTTGACAATATGTACTTTGAAATTCTTTCCTTTTTTTAATGTAGAACAACTTGTTGCACTTTGTGGAAGAATAATAGAATGTAGATTGTAAACAAACCGTCCAATAAACATTTACCAGTCATTCAGTCTTCTCACATCCGACTTTGTACTCGACAGGGCTCCATGTTCTTTGACAGTTTCAAACTTTGAAAAGTCAGACAGGCAGAGTCAAATAAATATCGGAGGGAACAAGTGCTTTTGGCCTCACATATCGCCATGAGATTTTTTAGTTCCTGAGATACTAGACATCTCTCCCTCTCTCTTTCTCTCTCTCTCTCTCCCTACAAGTTTCAAGATTTCAGTTATCTCCCAATTGTAGGTACTCCAAGACATTTCTTTACGCTTAACCCTCTGAGCTGCAGTGTATGTAGTATGTATACTATACGCATGCAAATGCCATGTAGTGCCATGTACACATATTCCTTGCCATTCATCGCCAAATTTTTTAAATTAGAGTAAATATTTCATTTATAAACTTCACTTTGAAACGTGGAAATGCCACGTGAACTAAATGCACATCCAGACGGAATCAAAATATGACTAAATACATGACATTCAAAATTCCAGGGACTTTTTTTGTACTTATCGTTAGGGAAAGAACAAAAAAAACCACGGACGTATTCTAAGATTAGCTTACAACATGTCATGCAAAAAATGGCCACGCGACAAAGTAACAGCATCTCTTCGAGAAAGAGACGGATAGTGTATGGCAGAAATGTGCACGACTGCCAGCCAGCCAACACCCGCCATAAAAGAAAAAATTGAGATTCTAAAACGACACAGACTACCTCCGATACGACCTATCTCTGTATACTCTGTCCTGTGGCGTACAGATATTTTTCATATCCACCCGACTTGCATGGATTATTCAGTAAAAGAAATGCTGTGTGAAAATTCAAACGTGAACATAGGATCAAATGGCAGGAAGAGAGAAAATGTTCCTAATTACCGTCATTCTTCCTGCGTCTCCGTGTGACTGCTTATATACACAGACACACTTTACACACACACTTAAGTTTTCTCTTGCTCAAAAAAAGAAAGCGACTTTTTAAAGTTTCTCATGTATTCTATATAAAAACTACTCCATTTCCAGAGAGTCTGCCATTGCCATTGTCAAAGAATTGGGTAGCATGTTCTGCACTAGTCCTGTTTTTAACTCACTACTGACTACTGACAGCGAGATAAACAACCAACGGGAGGATGCAGTCAGCAACTATAAAGTGGCCATTTTCTTTACAATCCCATACTGCAACGTTGAACGTCAACTCAAAGAATGTGCAATTCTATCTGCATAGACTTGTTCTCTCAACCTTCCAGCAAACTAGTCATGATTATATTCTCAGGATCTTTGCGAGACAGAGAGACAGACAGTCGAAGAGAGAGAAGAAGAAGTAGAAGATGGTTTCGTACAAACAGCAATGTTTAAAATTAGACATGAAATAAATCTGCTTAGACTAAGCTCAGCATCTTAAATCCAGATTTCCAACATTGGTTAGTAGTGTTAGCACATTGGACACATTACACTACGCGACATTAGAAGAGAGCAGCGAGACACGAGGGAAAAAAAGAATTGAACAACTCGAATTGGCTCATAAGAAGGTAAGCGAAGCTACCTAATTTAATAGTAGTATGCTGCTCTGTGTATATAATATTCACACTTTATCTTGGCATGTGAAGGAGGCGTAAGGAAGGAGCACTCCTTGACTTTACTTCCATTTGCGGAAACCAAATCCTGGAATATGCTTATGAGTCAAGTGAACATCAGTCAGTAGACGTAAATATGATATTTCCCAGAATAGTCATTAAACATATAATAATATACACTACACATAAACACTTACACACTTGGTCGTCTAGTCATAGTTATTTGCCATTTATGCACGTGTCAACGTGTCAAAGACAATTGACTGCACTTAATACTTTTCCTCAACGGTTCGAATTCCCAAATTTTCGTTAAATATAATTTAAATACTATATACCCATAAATAAGTTCAAAAAACTACATGTGTATAAATTGAAGTGTAGTCAAAAAAATTATCTCACCTTGGTCAAATGTTTGTTCACCCATTTTGTAAAAGTCTTCTTTTGAATGGCATCCCGTTCATCTGGAATTAATTGTGAAATAAAAAAAAAATCCTTATTGAGTATGAGTTTTGAAAGTCGTCATGTTTATAAAATCATTCTCTAGTGCACTTTCCATAACCACAAATGTCAATCATCATTCAATTTTCAATTAACGATTAGTATGTCAAAAGACCAACCGGAAAATCCGCAATAACATGAATGTTATTGGAATTGAAGAATTTTTATACACATTTTCAATACAAACCAAATAAAATTAAAAAAAATCCAAACGGCACACCCATTCACCAAACTTCCAAAGTATCATCATCGAGTATCTACGATATTCTGCAGATTCTACAACAGCCTACTCGAAATGGAATGAAAAAAAAATCCACCTCTCTCTCTCTCTCTCTCTTTCTCTCTAGCTGTCTCCCATATAAAATCCCACTGGAAAGTTGAGAGCTCAAATCATATTCGACATGCTATTCATCATAAAATTCTCATCATTCTAAATATAGCAAGAAAAAAATCTTTATAATCGACACTTCTGTCATGGATTTTTTCACAGGAGCCCCACCAACTTTGAGTATGTATACATTTATTTTCACGGCTCCCTTTTCACCTACAATACTAGCCGACATATGCATCACACAACTTCAATTTGAATCTCTCCGTAATTCGCCAACACCTATCAAATTAAAATTAAAATGACCGAATGCTTCCGAACGACCTCCTACACACAAAATCCCTACTTGAACTAGTGATCGTACACGATCATCGACATCCCCATCTGACTCCTTTGATCCTTATACGTCTATCTCTACTTGCCATCCTGTAAATGAAATACACGCGGTGGACGACGCTTTTAATCAAGTTCAATACAGAACAATGCATGACCAACAGAGGAAGCAATTGAGGAGAATTTGGATGTATGATAGGCTGTATCATGACAACAAATGATTCACGTCTGTTCACAAAATTAGATTGTGCCGCTATACAGAAGAGTAAAAAAAAACAAGCTACACATCTTCATTAGGCATTTTGTAAAACCTTTCAACACGACTGTTGAATGAATCTAAAAACAACAATTGTTTTCATTTTCATTTTTGGTTGCAAAATCGCCACTGCTCAAGCTCAAAAAAATAAACACCGAATGCAAATCAACTATATATATGATACTAAATTCCGATTCAAATTCATTTATTTACAAACGTCGTTTGTACTACTACACATCGGCGCTGTGAAGATTAGATTAACCAATATTCGTTTGCTCATGTACATAGTGCTAAAAGCAATTTTTATTTGTTCAAGAAACTGATTATGACTAGCTGGCAAATAAAAATAAATGCTCAATTCAGATAATGTGTGTCATGAATTACAAAGTACGATAATGACATCACATGGTGGTTGGCAGTATTAAAATTTGAACCGAAATGTGTTTGAGTTTTTTATTACACCACTAAACTAACCTCAAATAAGAAGTGGATAATATTATGCAGCTTCCGATACGCTGAATCGAAAAATTGCACAATTGCATAATCATTTGACTTTGGAATGCATATAAGAACAAGAAGTGAGCTCACAAGTGTTTGTACAAAAACATACATAGTCCGTAGACTACATATTTCAATGATAATGTCAACCAACTTATGTCACGTAATCAGTTTCTTTATTTTAAACTTGACCGTTACTTAACTAGTCACTATTCTGCAATGCTATCCAAATTCAACAGTCCCCTTCCTACATGAATTGACGTCATTTCTGTGAACACGTTAAATCTGGCCAAAATACCATAATTTCATAACATCTGTAGGTCCTAGACTAGACTCTCCCTCCCTCCATGAATTTCAATTTTCAACTCTCTCAATCAAAATTAAATTCTACAACAAAAAAAAAAACTTACAAGGATCCCGACTCGCCGCTCTTGTGTACATTTGATTCTATAACAATAACCATTTTGAAAATTCATTTGAAACGTGTCACGATGCGCTCTTTACCAGAATATTTTAAATAAGATTCAAGACTTAAATTCAACTAAGCAGACTCAAAGTCATAAATCAAAATTCCAATTCTCACATTGAATGAACACGGCAATAGGAATTTGAACTCGTCAAACTATTTACTCTATTCGGCCCAGGATAAAAAAGAATTCAGGTCTGCCCCTGCTACCGCTACCACGTTGCCAGTACTTATATACACACAACGCAGCATAAATACGATGAGATTAAATTTGAAACCATGTTTGAAACTTGTAGGGGGGAAATGTATACACCAATATGTATTTGTAAATAAACGGACATGAATAACTAAATCTTTCCAAACCCAAATGATGAACAACATTACATTTGATACTTTAAGGAACGGAGAATCCATTATGTATGAACTTGCAAACAAACTGAGAACACACAAATCAACAACAACGATGAGTATTACTGTTACGCGTTAAAAAGTACAATGAAATTATAACGCAGATTTCTGAATAAAATATACAAGCTTCTTGTTTCACGCAGCATCATCGAATTAGTGCGCCCACGGAATACCCAATACACATTACATATGTACATAGTACATGCCGTCATACTGTACATAGTGTAAATCCTAAGCTACAGAAGTTAATGAAGTCTGACTGTGGTTGCAGTTGTATAGTGGTAGGTACTAGATAGACTGACTGACTGACTGACTGACAAGGAGTAGTTTCAGACTATCTTTGTCTCCCTATTCGATATTTTACTGAACTGTATAAAAAAAGATGGAATCATCAAATCAAAATATTCACAGGTAACATGAACTATACCATCATCATAGTTGATCATAGTTCATGAGCCATATACAAAAGACCAATACTATAGCCAGCAGAATAGAGAGTGCTGTGTGTGTAATGTGTGTATAGTTGTATACACTGTGCAGTAATATTTGACTCGATTTTCAATTTACATTTCAAGAATATATATTCACACCAAACAAGGAGTTGGTACTAAACTCGAAACTTTTTTAACATATATATAACTGATTCAGCCACATATCCATAGGTACATGATGCTCACTACACTGTGTGTACCTTTTAAAAGATTTATACACTCAACATGTCTTCAAATTTGTTATTTCTTTAGTCATATATACATAACCGTTTTTCTTGCTTGTCCCTCATTTACATGAATGACAGACTTGAAAAAATCAAGACGGAGTCTCATTCATCAGATGACAGTAATGGAAATGAATCCCATTTCCCCGGCTTACTCTTACACCTCTCCCTATACTCCCTATCCATGTCAATGATTAATAAGCCTTTCTCTCATCTTCATCTCATAGCTCCACTTTTCTTTTGTTTTTCCTCCTCACACATCATTGGATTTGATAAATCCTGTACGTAGTTTGTTTTCGATTAGTCATATTATATTTTTATTTTTATGATTTCCTCATCTCACCGCTTGCACTCCTATCCATAAACTGACACAACAACCATTTTTAAAACACTAGAGTATTTATATATACTGTTTACGTATTATAGTTTCTCCATCCTCATAATCTCTCAAATAAGTTGTAAGATTGCAACTGAATTACTCACACAAATATCCGAGAATATACTCTCGCCTGGTCCCTTCATCATTTAAATAATCAATAATTAAATTTACATGCTGATTCGAACAAGCTCAAAAACAATAAGCAACTAACAATAAGTTAAGTGTAGAAATTCTATTGTCAAGCTTAAAATTAAAAATAATCCTTCAGTTTAATCCGTTTTTGTTTTTGAAGTTCATAAATGTTTGCCTCTGTCAAAAAATAATGAAAGGGAAACGAAGAGTTTTCAATTTGTCAACCTTTTCACATCTATTGAAAGACACAAGTTTAAATTTGGAAAATATTTTCATAATTTGTATATGACTTGCTATTTGTCGTCTGTCTCGATAATACATTACAAACATACAGTACGCAGTCCACAGCTACATTCGCATAGTAGTTGGTAGCATGTATTGCATACAGCATCTACTTGAACTACATATACGATTAGTCAACTATCGATCTAGACTAGATTGTATGGAATTTCATATGATTCATACATTTCACATTTCATACTAAGTGGTATAAGCTGTTTTGGGCAATCGATTCAAAACTTCACAGAGTATGAAATCATTTCTACCCTTGTACGGGGGATTTAGACAAATGATAAGAAATTTATAAAAATAAAATAAAAAACACTAGCTGATACTTGACTTTATTATTCCAGATACTTAATCCGATGGATTTAACTCAAGTTTAACGTTTTCGTCCATGGAATTTTAAATCCTTGATATTATATTTACACAGGTACAAAATCCTGTACGTGTAAACGTGTATACATGATATATCAAGAGTCAGAAGTCAAAAAAAAAAAATATGCAAATAGAGATACAACCTTCCATCTCATTTCAATAGATTCACAATGGCAGGTACGTATATGTCTTTTCCTTTGGGAATCCACACCTCCGTGCATAATACCGTGAAACGACAACATGACAAGAACACTCCCTCCCAACATCTCATAAAGTTCGTACATGGTAAAGTTCACATGTTGGTCTTCTGGTCTCGGGGTCTCAACTCTGTGGGTGCTTTGGCTACTATTTGCATAGAGAGAACACCACTGCTTTCTTTGTACAGAGTGTTTCACCGTTTTTTTTTATTTCGAATTTTGAATTTTATTCAATTTATACTGGGTAGAAAAAATCCCTACAACCCTTTGATTTTTGATGCCAAAAATTGATTCAGCAGAAACAGCTTTAAAAAATAAAGGCTCAAAAAATCGCATGTTAAGGTCGTGAAACAGCCAACAACTGTTAGTCAGCAGGGATTTCAATTACTAAGCTAATACAATTGTAAGAGTTTCGACTCTATGGCAAGAAACACCCTGTACATTGCGACAATCCAAGAATCAAGCACCTAGTTCCTTTCATTTATGTATATACACATTCTTCTCCATTTCGCTATTTTAATTTCAGTCAACTATTCCAATTGTATACCCTACCTGTCAAATATCAACTTACTGTCATGCGAAAACGTACAACTTGGGAACAGAAATACACGTATATGCACTTGACACTTCCAAATGTAAATGCTAGCCAATGTAAGTTCACCCATAGCATACTTTGTATATATAGTATATATACACATTCTCATAAATACCTATACACAGTAATACTTAATTGGGTTATCAAGTTATTTCACATATTTTTTATTGTCAATTGTCTTAAGTTTGCTGATAAAATACATTATATCATCATGCGTGACATATACATTGAAAAACGATGGTCACGTAAAAATTAAACTTGCTCTCATGCATACATTTTCAAGTTGCAAGGATTTAAAATGAATCATACTTAAAATGGTCTCATAAATTTATTTCATTTTTCAATCCGTCATACTCTTCAGCATGACAATACACATATGATAAATCTAATTGTATTCATTGATTCATTCCTAGATCAAATGCAACAAGTTCAAAAATAATAAAAAAAGAAGACTAAATCAGATTCAATCTCTCAACTCATATGTTTATATTAGAGCTGAACTGATTCGAGAAATGCAGAACCCATTTCTTCCCGTTGTTCCAAATATATTTCATTTCATATACCAACACAATAATAAATAGTAAATATTTCAAGCCCTGTGAAACACATTGTTTTGATTATAATCTATCAACTTTGCCATCACAATCGCTCCAGAGTCTCGAGACTCGAGAATGCGTATGAGGTCATCCACTCAATTCCATACACATTTTTTCCATTTACTACATAATACAGCATATATATATATATATTCTCTCTTTATTATCGTGGAGTCAGTAATGAGAATTCAAAAATGTTTTCTCCCTTGCAAAGTGCAAACCCAGCCTACAGATAGATAATCTTCATACATGTGCCTTTGGGCTTTGGGGCCATATGCTAACACGATCGCTTGAGGTAAAAATCTATCTGCAAACTAATGCTAAACGATACAGATAAGAAATATGCTTTTCTTGTCGTTTTCATTTGAGAGAGTTAGTCTCCCATCTCATGACGATATAACACGCCTCAATGATTCCTAATCACCACCTGGATGAAAAGTTCAGATCAATCTTCATAACATATTATATGCAATAATGTCTACATGCAAAGATGAGATTAGCAAATGCATCAAAATTACTTGAGGTCTTTCCCCTTGCCTACCAAAAATGTCTCGCACACACGAGCCCACTTTTTCCAAAATGAATTTTTTTGAGCCCAAATGGACTAATATACAGACTACAGGATATTTTTTTTGTACATATAACTGTTTCAAATTATGTTAAGTCCAAACACAATTTAAATTGTTTAACTCCTGTCTTAATCAACCAGAAGGCAGAAATGACTTTTACCATTCCCTGTTTTAAAAAAAAACCTTCCTTCAAAACAAAAAACTGACTTTACGTACACAATCGTTCAAAAGTTTAATGACATTGTGTAAATCTATTTACATGTTTAAAAGTTTAAACCTATACAGCCATACACACTACACACACACCTCAAAAGAAAATTATTCAAATTTGTCTTCTAACAACTCGGTATGAGATATATATCAAAGCATTCAAGGTAACAGACAAAAAAGATAAAACTGAAGATTGTGACCACTAAAACCAACTACTTTCAATCTATATGAAATGTGTATTAGTGAAAAAGATAGAGAAAAGAGCACACATTGGACGGCTACGGAAATATGTGACAAAACCACATACGATATACATAAAATGATACCTTCAAAATCCACACAACACATACGATATTATAGACGGAAAAATCACAACCCAAAACTAAAAAGAAAACCAAACCAAACTGACGAGTGATGAATCGGGTGGCCGTACCTACAATGTTGATAAAAAATACCCAAAGATCGAAGTCACAAGAATCACCTTTGAACTTGGACAAACTCTCCTCATAACCTTGTTTGTCATCACCGTGGTTATTCAAATCATTATCTCGGGGATCAAAGCCCAATCTTTCTTTGTAGTACGACTGAGTTGACATGATGATAAAGCTGATTATTCGCTTGTAAGTGTAAGTATATTGCTGCTGCCGTTCACACAGCTACTCCGACTCAACCAGCCGTGGCGTTTAACTGTCTTCTAGAATGCTCTGTATCTTTTCACACTCGCAGATGAATGCAGCCAAAAGACCCATGCAATTCCTTTGCTTTTTATGTATGTAGACGACGACGACGACAATTAGGTACAGTCAACTGTATAAGGATACTATTATCTCGATTTCGTGAGACTCAAGTTCAAGGGAAAATACTCGAATAGAAATGAAAACTAACAAACTGCAAATATATAGCAGCAGAAAAAGAATTTCCTTTGGAAATGACTCAGTGAAGAGTGAGAGACTGGGAGGATTGACGGAACAATAACAAATTATTTTTGAATCGAGTAAAATTGTCACTGAACTGCTTACGAGGAATCAAGGTTAGAAAATATAATGCACTATAGACATGGAGTCAATATCACACATGAGCAAGTGCTCCACTGAATACTGTAATTTAGTATTTAATTTTTTTGAATTTTTTTCAACACGTTATGTTATATATGTAAAAAAAACCGTTATTTATGAAATTAACTATTTAATCTGATTGTAGTCGATGAGCTAATAGAGTATAGAAGATTATTATTTGTGAGCAAGGAGTGTGAAATTATTTGGGAGAATTTTGTTTGCCAGCAACAAAAAAAAATGAGAATATAACAGGAGGGATTTTACAAGGATACTAAGAAAAATTACGGAAGAGTACACACGTGAACAAAGGATGCGCAACAAGGAAATTGTATTATTAGGCTAAGTTATGTAAACAGTTGGGAAAAAACACAAGAGTAAAAGGTGGAATGTACGAACGGGAACGAAATAATATTTATTATTGGTTTGGATGTACGAGAGAGAGAGAGAGAGAGAGAGAGAGAGAGAGAGAGAGAGAGAGAGAGAGAGAAAAGACAATTTTGTTTATCAGTTCGGCCAGAATTTTTGTTCTTTTTTTGAGGAAGGTAACCGGAATTCCCTAATGGAATAACAGTGTTATAGCTCACTAAGCTATATCTCTCTGAGCTTCACACTAGCGTTAATAATGACTGTCGAGCACAAATGACAAAATCCAGGCACTGACCAGAAGAAGTTAACTTTCCAAAAACAATTCAAATGTGGAGAGAGAAAAGAATGTCTTTATGTAAAAGTTGACTACTAAAAGACATGTTGGTTATTGTATTGTAGTTATTTTGTACACACAGACACAAACACAGAGTATAAACAAGTACTTGGTAAGCAGCAGTAACTTGAACATGTATATAAATATTCACAAATATTATTATTTGTCAAACAAATCTATACTTGAATGACAAAAAGTAATTGAATGTAAAAACAAAAATACTTTTCTTTACGAACTGTACACAATTGGATTCGGTGGAGCAAAACTACATGTGGTTCAATGGACAAATGAAAAAGACTGACGAGATGACGAGACAATATTATCTACGGCGAGGCAGACCATCACACATCAAGTGACTTTTCACTTGCACTTCCAAATCATAAGTGAGATGAGAGAGCAACGGGCAAGTAGACCAGTAACCACCGCCAACACATCTTTTCGCATTCTCCCTTTTTCGGACATGGCATGGATGGGCTATTCCTCAGCAAGCCCTACTTCGACCTTCTGGGTCACACGTTCTTCTCAGCCACCACAACAGGGCGGATCAAACCTACGCTTTTCATCCCTAATACGACTCAAATTATCTCGAGTCCTCGTCACTTGTCTCAGTCAGTCTTTTTTTGTTTTCTTCTTTTTGACTTGACTACACAACTACACAACACACATGCACCTACAGATCTATACACAGTCCACATACACAGTCCCCACTACTACACACTCACTCACACATCATCATCTACTTTATTCACTATTCACACATGTCCCGATCGAATGTATCCACGAAATATACACCTACAAATTACTAATACATATATCTTTGGTCATATAGGTCCTTTTCTTATACACATCCATATTCCATGTATGTATATTCAGATTCAGTAATGAATGACAACAATACCAACGAAAGGCAACTTGTCGATCCATACATCTTTAGTCACATCACAACTCTTATTGTTAGTTATAGAATTACAACCGTCTGCCACACATCTTTTCAAATCCACGTTTAACTCAGTGTTCTTGTTTAACTGTCCACTCGTTTCCTTCTTTTATGATTTTGTATAAAGTTTACTATTACTATTAGTTTACACAAAGGTGGAATAATAATAATAATACCATTGTATATGTAAACAGTAAATATATGTACACACTTTATACACACACACTCACAAATAGCAGCAACAGCTCGGCAAAAGTAAAAAAAAAAAAAAACTTCCCTTCAACTTACAAATATTATATATATAGGTATATATTTTTTATATTGCCCACGATAAACTTGTGTCTACCTTGGTACTCAGCACAATATGATCTTGCTCTCTCTCTCTACTCCTAAAGATTATTATTGTTTGAATGGAAAAAACTGTCTTCCCACGTTCAAATTTTCATAAACAAATACACACACACACAGTATGATATGTACGTCGGTAGGTTGATTTTGCAAATTAGTATTATAGAACGAATAATAAGGAGAACAAGTCAATAGACACATTGAACGCAGACATCTATCTGACTCCTGCTAGACACACACTCGCCTCAACATTAAATTATATCGAGCTTGTTGAGGTTCTCGTGGGTGTTCTTTCTTTCTCTCCCTTCCAAAGCCTACCTCTCTTGTTTTTCTCCTGCTTTTTGCCTCCTCGTCTCATTTGAAGTTTAAATTTTGAACTCTCCTCGTCGTCGTCGTCAATCACAGAAATTAATTTTGTCAAATGATTTATTATTTGATGAACTTGATCTTCATCACGCACACATACATACACATACACATACACACACACACATCATACACATACACACACACACATCATACACATACACACACACACATCATACACACACGACTCAATACTGAATATAAATGAATAAACAATTAAATTAAATAGTAATAATAATTACCAGCAATCCGTAGAACTGCCCGGTCAGCTGGGTCCAATTGTAAAATACTGAGCGGTTTATCCTTTGCCCATTCTTCAAGACTCTGATCAAAATCCATGATGATGATGATGATGATGATGTGGAGTCCTGTTTTGTCGTCCAAGTCTTATAAATAATAATGTGTGCATTCAAACGAATTTGTATTTAGTAGAACACAATAAAAACAACAACGAAACCATAGTTTCTTTGATCAACTTCTGATGATGATGATGACAAGTCCTGTTTTGTCCACGTCCAAGTTTTATAAATAATATTGTTGGTATTTAACCGAATTTGTATTTAGTAGAACATAATATAAACGGCAATGAAAACATTGTTTCTTTGATCAAATACTTAAAACTAACTTTGTAAAATGTATTAATAATAATAATATATTATGTAATAATAAAAACACAACAGAGAAGGAACGCGAGGCACTATTTTTTCACACTTGGAATTTTATTATTAATACTCACATTTTAGTTTTCACTTCAATTCCACATTCACAAATCATAAACAGACAAAAAATTACTTTGAATTTCTCTTCATCTGCATGTGTGTGTCTCTGTCTTGCTCTCTGAACACACTGACACAGACACAATTGAATGAATTGACTACAATTTTTCATCTCTCGTCAATGACGGTCGATGTATGTATTTTTTTTTTCACTCCAGTTTAACCTTCCCTCTCTCTCCGCTTTTTTTTCAAGCTGTCCGCGAAATAGAAATACGAGTAGCTCCATGAGCTTGTATAAATTAAACAAATCAAGTCTTTTGATTTAACTTTAAATCACAACATGGTTTCCTAACACTAACAATCAGTAATGATTAACAGCCGTTTTAATTTTATTTAAATTAAACCAAGGGGTCGTGTGTCGTCACTAAAACTTTAGGCACCGGTCCATGCATTTAGCCCTTTTAACCAAGAGGCGCCACCATACATTGCTTAAGCACCTACTCGCTTTTTCTGGAAATAAAAAATGCTATGTAGAAGAGGTCATTCTACACTAGTTTAACATAGGACGGACAGGAAGCGGGTTGCCTGATTCTATCTTCCGGACAAAAAATCGGAACCGCAAATCTAATAATGAGAGAGAGATAGGGAAAATATCAACTTTGGAATTTTTTTCTTGCGTAAAAATTTTAGAGTTGAGACTAAAAACTTCTCAGACGGTCTTCCGGGGTACCCCGGGGGGGTTTTAATTAATTTTAGATTTTTCGGCTGGGTATTTGAGAATCCAGGTATCGCATCGGACTCATAGCTGAAAACGTGACAACAGTGATCACGTAATTTTTTGGTTCAATCACGCATTGTCACGTAATTTTTGGACTCCAAATTGATTTAGCATTGAATCAAAATTGATCTTAGTTGAGACACTTTTGATTTAGTATCAATATTTAGTATGAAGAGTATAGACAAAAGTTTAAGGGTCCCCTTAGAATGTACCCCTTGCATGCTAAATCAATTTTGATTGCCAAACCAAAAGTGATTTACTACTGTGAATAGTGTTGTGACTGTCCCCAAAAACATGAAACACAAAACATATTTTGGGGCAATACAATACAAAACTTGAAAATACTGGGGCAAGTTGGTGCAAAATTTATTTTGTGTTCATGTTCTTGGGCACAGTCACAACACTATTCACAGTAGTAAATCACTTTTGATTTGGTAATCAATATTGATTTAGCATGCAAGGGGTTGGCCATTACCGTATATACTGTTATAGAACCCCACTTTCAATAGAACCCCAGGGGTTGTATAGGATTTTCCGATACATCCCCAGGGGTTCTATAACAGTATATACGGTAATGGTTCCTGGCACCTTTGGCAAAGTCAACAATGGACATTCAATGGTCCCTTCCCGTCACTATGGTCAATCAATATTGATTTCACAATCAATATTGATTTAGTACCCAAGGGGTTGACCATTAGTGGTCCCTGACAGTTTTGGCAATGTCAACAATGGACATGTCAATGTTGACTTCCGGTCACCCCTGTACATCAATATTGATTCAACATGGCCACCGCATATAATTTGTACACCGCCAATACTGAATCAATATTGATTTCACAATCAGTTTTGATTTCGGACCAAAGGGGTTGACCATTGCTGGTCCCTGACCATGTCAACAATGGTCATGTCAATGTTGACTTCCGGTCACTATAGTGAATCAATATTGATTTCATTGTTTACTATCCTTCAATAGTAAGTCAATATTGATTTACCACGTAAGGGCTTCATTCTAAGGGGGCCCTTGAACTTTTCCCCAAAAAAGGTCAACAGTGAC